>CAUYSK010071148.1:0-11688 GCA_963575035.1 Avahi laniger
GTGGGAAGCCAGGCCCGGCAAACTCTCCTCCCGAGGGTCTAGCGAGGCCACTTCCGGGCAACAGCAGGCAGAAAAGATGCGCACGACAGACAGCCCTGGAACACACCAGGCAGCGCGAGGCACGGCTGGGCCTGGGAGGAAAGATGTTGCTTGTCACTCGTGCAGACGTGGCCGGGAAGTCAGCAGCGACGGGCACAGTCCAGCTCCTCCCCAACCCAGGGCCAGGCTCAGAGCACCCCCGCCAGGGCGGGTTTCCAGGCCCCTGCGCAATCGCGAGTTGTCCCGCCAGTCACTGACTCGGCTGGCCGCCGGGAGGGCCCCGCTGAGGCCCTGGGTGAAGGAACCGCTTTGCCACGTCCCGCTGACCCTACTGCCTCAGCTTGCACGTGACGGGGAGCTCATCACCGCTAGGGGCCGTCTCCATCGCTGGGCACCTTCTCCGGCTGTCGGTTGTCCCTCGGGTCAGGTCGAGCCCTGCCTCCCTGTCACTCCCCACTCACCCCCACCGGTCCCATCTGAACTCCGAAGCCACCGGGAGCAGGGTGTGCGCTCGGGTGAGTCAAGGCCCCTTTACGCGGGGACTCGCAGGGGTCCCTCACTGTCACTCACGCCTCACGACCTCCCCCGTGTTACAGAGGGGGGGACCCCGCCATGGTCCACTTGGGGGTGTTTCCTGGCTCTGCTGGGCAGTGTCCCCACTCTCAGGCCCCTGGTTCAGGGGCCACAGGACCACTCAGCGTGGTCTCCCGCAAGCCTGGCGGCCGAAATCATCGCAGTAAGAATCGCCTTTGGGACTCCTGCTGACGCGGGGAAAGAGGGGTCTCTCTCGTCGGTGGCCTGCGGCTGCTGGCACACACCTGAGCCACTAGGGGAGAGCCAGCCTGACGCGAGGCCGACACAGACAACCAGAGGGACACGGGCCTAGCAACGCCCCCTGGAGCCAGCTGTGCCTGAAGCTCGAACAACCGGAAGATACTTCGATCAATGCCCCTTTCAGCTTAAGCCAGTCTGAGCTTCTGTCACTTGCAGCCGAGAGTCCCGAAGTCCCTGCCGGGCTTCCTGAGCCAGGTCGTCATGTGCAGGAAGCACCCGTGGCTCTTCCGTGGGGCCAGAGTCAAGGGGACGGGTCCCATGTAGCATGGAGGTAAGAGCGGGCCCTGCACACACAGCCAGTCCTGGCTAAGACTTCCTGGCCAGGGAGGGGACACCACCATTCACACCTCTGTCACCACGTCCCAGGCTCCACAGCCCAGGCCCAGCCAGGCTGCAAAGGACCCAGGGCAGCAGGAGGTGAGCAGGCAGGTGGAAGCTCCCACGTCCTCTCCAGTGGCCTCCAGAGACTCTTCCCTTCCGGGAGAATTAGGGAGCCCAGGGCACAGTTAGGTGTAAACTGAGTGACCTTGGTGCGCTCTGAGCCCCCTGCAGCCCAGGTCCTGTGATACAGCAGTAAACTAAACTGACTCCGCCCTCGCTGCAGACCTGGCACTGCGGTTTCTGTAAATCTGCACTCTGCCCTGGAGCTAGGACCACTGCCCCCATTGCGTGGATGCGGGCACTGAGGCACAGCGAGCTCCGTCACTCGCCCATGGTCGCACAGCCAGTAAAATAGAGAGCTGGGATCTGAACCCAGGCCACCCAGGGTCCACCTCTTGGCCTGCCCATCACCTTCATGGTGCTGACATCCAGAAAGCACCTAACAACCCCAACACCAACCCCTTCCTGCCCCCAACAAGGCCCAGCACAGCGCTACAAACAAAAGTGTGAAAGGCTAAGTAAGTGGACCCCATCACGATGTCCCTCTGCCTTGCCAGAGCAAGGTACTGCCCCCGAACTCCAGAGGGCCTCCCCCTCCAGGAAGCCCTCTGAGCTACCCCACACACACCCTCTTCTCCCTTCCCTGCAACCACGACAGGACCGTGGTCTCCTCACCAAACACCGACTGGCTAAGTCCAGGTTCCCTGGCCCGAAGAGCCACTGGAAGGAGGAGGCTGGGACTCCATGTCTCGACTGCAGGACTGGGCCCCTCGGGTGCTCAGGAAATCCCTCCCCAGTGGAACTGGCTGATCTGGCAGCATCCCCAGTCCGACCACACACCATGGGGGAAGTATGTTCTAGAACACCCTCAGCTTTCACAGATGCAGGCAGGGCACCCACTTCCTCACCCGGGCGGTGCTCGCAGGAACCCTGGCCTGGCCGAGCCCCGGCAAGCCCCAGAGCTGCACAGGACCTGGGGCCCTGGTGGCCTCAGAAGGAGGAAGTGGGGGCCCGAGGGGCGGGCAGGCCTGCAGAGGGGCCCCTGCCCCAAGCACACAGCTGCAGCCAAAACCCACACGTGCAGTCTCGCCTCTGGGCCGGCTGAGCTCCCTCGGCGGGCTGGGTCACGGGCAGATTTCTCATGTGGAGTCTCACCTTAACCCCGTCTCCCTCGGGAGACCCCGTGCTCCGTGAAGGTACCGCCAGCGGCTGCTCTGCCCGGCGCAGGCCTGACACAAAGGGGCACCAGGAAACCTCGTGGGACCTGGGGATTCCAGCGCTGCTGGCACTCAAGGCCCCACTCCTCAGGCCCAGCCTGCCCCACACCTCCCTGTCCCCAGAGCAGCCCGTGGCCCTCAGCCTCCTGCCCACACCCTGCTCTCCCGGGCACCTCGCCGCTGGGAGACCTTCGAGGCTGCTGTTCAGCTCTCCTGGGAGCCAGACGTTCCCACATCTGCCTCACCAAACCGTCACGGCGGGACCTGCGCATCTGCGTCCCACCCCTGTCCCCGCCAATACTTGTGAAACGAATGGCCGAGGAAGTCGACCAGCTGGAACCCCGACCCGGGCAGAGGTGGGGAAGGAGGAGAAAGGGCCGTCCTCAGCAGAGCGCGACGCGCCCGCCACACCCGCCGCGTGGCACCTCTCCCAACTACGCCGTGGCCTGCAAGGGAGGAGGCCTGGACCCACGCCCAGCTCTGCCGCCACCGGCACGTGAGCAGCAGTCGCCTCTGGGCGTTAGGTACCTCGTCAGCGAACTGGGGTGCTGATGACCAACTCGTCTGCACAAGTCACGATGCCCAACAGGCCAAGCTTGCAGGGACAAGGTGGCAAATGAGCCCAGAGAGAAGGCTCAGTGCCCAGGGCCGGGAAAGCCCTGCAAGACCACGGCCCAACCGTGGGGTCCCGTGAGAGGGACGGGCGCGGAGCAGGAGGCCCTCCGCCCAGGTGCCCCACCCATCTCCCCTCTCCTGATGACGGCTGCAAAGCCACCAGGCAGGGGCAAACGCTGAAGTCCCCCGATGTGTGAGCCCCCTGCCAGCCCCGCTGCCCCCCCATGCCCCCCAAGAACCCCAGGTTGACTCCACCTGAGCCCCAGGGACCACAGGCTGCCAGCCAGTCCTGGGGTCCAGAGACCTGCATTCCAGTCCCAGCTCAGCCACCAACATGCTCTATCACCCTGAGAAAGCCGCTTGCCCGATCTGGGCCTCAGTTTCCCCTCTTGCAAAGAAGTGATGGCATCAGAGCTCTGAGGCCTAACTCTGGCCTAGACTAGGGACGGAGGCTGAATCATTAAATGAAAAGGAGCAGGGACTGGAGAAGAACTGAAGACGAAAGGCCAGGTGCTGTCCCCTGGCCCCAGGGGGCTAATTCTGGGGGTGGGCAGAGCCTGTTCTTAGTGCCTGGACTCCTCCTTCCGCTGCGCACCTCTGGGTACGCCTTACCCTGCTCAGTCTCTCCCTTACGGTGCACCCGAGGCTCCAGCTGCCAGGGATGGTAAATCCGGCTTTGCTCGTCCCCGGCCCGTTCCCATCACAGCGCCTGCCCAGGAGCGCGCCCATTCACTCCTTCGTCCTGGGAGGGATCTGCGTGTGCATCCCTTCAGCACACATGCGCTAACACTCGTGTGTGCCAGGCACCAAGCCAGGCCCCAAGAGGGAACTCTGCTCAGGGCACAGGCTCCCAGAAGGCAGAAACCTTAGTGCCCCCCAGGTATCTGCTAGGGCTCTGCACACAGTGGGTGTTCAGGGAACGGCGCTTACAAACTGAATAACCAATCGGCCAGGCTCTGCTGTTGGAGGAACATCAGTATCTTTCCCTTCTCTTGCCTGCAATTCCACCGTTAGGGATTCGTTTCTTTCAGCACTGCCCTCACCAGGCTCCCCCGTTAGAATGCAAACACTTTCAGACCCGTGTTGAACAGATTTCAATCCCTTTCCCAATGAGCACGAGCAGAAAGGAGAAGTCCTGCTGGCCGTGGGAGACCCTGCAGGTGCCAGTCCTGCCCAGGACAGCGGGACACCACAGTGCTCTGCCCCGGCCCCACCCAGACAGTGGGTTCCGTGGCGACAGCGAGGCGTAAATGGGGTTGGGGGAGGCAAAATGACATCCACGTCACAGGCCCGTGGACAGACATGACCCAGGGTACACTTGAGTCTTCATATTTACACTGCCCATAGGCTGTTTAAAGGGCAGCACAGCCCAGGAGGTGGCAGGCAAGCTGGATTCGTAACGCATACCAGGATGATGTCCCAAGACAGCAAGAAACCAGGCGGGACCCTCAGACAACATGGCAGCGCATGGGCCTAATCCAACACAAAGCCAAAGCCAGAGAGACTGACGAATGCAATTATGTAAAAAAATAAATAAAATAAATTTTACCACATGGTAAAAACTACCAAAAGAACAATTAAAAGACGAGTGACAGATTAAGGAAACATATTTGCGATTCGTATCACGAGAAGCTAATCTCCCTCATATATAAAGGGCTCCTACAAATCAA
Source organism: Avahi laniger (assembly GCA_963575035.1). Classification (NCBI taxonomy): domain Eukaryota; kingdom Metazoa; phylum Chordata; class Mammalia; order Primates; family Indriidae; genus Avahi; species Avahi laniger. The sequence goes on from CAUYSK010071148.1 coordinate 4,757, forward strand.
AAAGAAAAGGATGAATAACCCAACAGAAAAATGGGAGAAGGTCAGAACAGCAAGTTCACAGAAAGGGTAACGTGGATGGCTCCTAGCATTTGGAAAGAAGCTCACCTCCCCCACAGAGAGAGAAACACAAATTAAAACCACCACGGTGGCAGGCGCGGTGGCATGCACCGTAGTCCCAGCTCCTCAGCAAGCTGAGGCAGGAGGACCCAGGAGTTTAAAAGTCCAACCTGGGCAACACAGAAACGGGCATTCACGTTCACTCCAGAGCAGAAATACGAGTCGGCACGACCCCTGGGGACATAATATCTAACAAAGTCACTAATGTGATATAAACCTTTTTTTTTTTTTTATCTGAGATTGGGTCTCGCTTTGTTGCCCCTGGCTAGAGTGCAGTGGCGTCATCACAGCTCACGGCAACCCCAAACTCCTGGGCTCAAGCGATCCTCCTGCCTCAGCCTTCCGAGTAGCTGGGACTACAGCACACGCCACCACAACCCTCCAATTTTTTTATTTTTCATTTTATTGTTTTTGTGGAGACAAGAGTCTCAATATGTTGCTCGGGCTGGTCTCAAACTCCTGGCTTCAAGCAATTTCCCCGTCTCGGCCTCCCAGAGTGCTGGGATTACAGGCGTGAGCCACCGCGCCCGGCCATATGTACCTTTTGACCTGCCGAATCTACTTTGAGTAACTTGTCCTACAAACACTGTTACACGTGTCAATGACAGATACCTGATAGCACCGTTTGTGGTAACAACAAAAGATTGAAACAATGTGTCTGTCAGGAGCTGGTGAACTAACTTAGGACACAGCCTTAGAAAGGAATACTAGGCAGCTGTGTGAGGTCAAGGGTGAGGTCGCTCGAAATCGACGTCCCAGGGCTCCCTGTGAAAACCCGTGGAAAGAATAAGCCTAGAAGGAACAAGGACCAAACCAGACACGGAAACCGAGACTACTGCTTGGACACAGTGGATAAACTCAGTTTCTATTTCTAGTGTCATTATGTTATTTGCATAATTTAAAATGTATCTAACAGGAAAAATAAATTTCAGGTCTATCACATCTAAATTACATGACCTGAATTACCCTCTCCCGGCCTCAGTTTCCTCATTTGAAGAAAGGGGAGAACAGTGTGACCACGCAGGATCCCGAGGGGATTCCGTGGGGTGACGCAGGCAGCACGCCAGGCCATGCCTGGCACAAGATGCCCCAGGCTGGACGTCACAGATGATCGAGTTGTCAGAAAGGGCAGGGGTGAGGAAGTGAGCAGGCCGGAATCTGCCCCTTCCCCTCCACCCTCCACCCTGCCCTGGGCCCGCAGCCCTGGGGGAGGGGGCGTTGAAGGAGCCCGTCCTCCACCTGGCCTGGGGTGGGGTGGGGTGGAGAGAGCAGCGACTGGCAGCTCAGGACGGCTTTCCGGGGCCATGAGCAGCAGCGTGGGCTGACGCCCCCCGCGTGGGCCTAGCTGGGCCTCGAGGGACCCAGGCCAGGGGGAGGGGCAATGGCGGTCTGAGCCTGAGAGAGAGCACGCAGGTGAGATCCCGGGCAGCACTGGGTCCTCCCCCCAGCCTTCCAGGCCTGCTGGCAAGACAGAAAGCATGACACCCGGCCCTCAAGACATGCTCTGAACCTCTGAGCCCAGCCAGGGAGACAAACTGGGCAGAAAACCCCCAGGGCTGGCCTCCCTCCCCTGAGAACCTGCAGCATGCTGGGGACAGGTCCTTCTACCCTGATCCCCCAGAAGGTGGGGAGCTCTCACTCCATTTCCAGCCAGGGACACCAACTCCAGGATCCCAACCTGCTGGTCCAAAGCCCACTGGCTGGGAAGCAACAAGGCTGGGATTTGAACCCAGGCCTGCCCTACTCCAAGACCCAGGCTCTTTCTTAACCCTCTGTCTGCATTTCCTGAGCTGCACTCTGCCCACTAGCAGGGCCATGAAAAACTACACACACACAGCCATACACATCCACACCAGTTCCTGGGCACAGGCAGTGCTAAACTCAACATTCTCCTTTTCCCCACTTACAGATCCCCAGTATGCATTAGTGAGTTAAAGGCTCTGACGAGTCCTGCAGGAAAAAAACCTGCTGAATTAGGCACAGCTAACTATTTCCCCATTGTTTTGGTTCATGACACTCTTTTTGCACTGAATCCCTAATGTGCCTTCTTTCGGAAGTGCTGACTTTGGAGTTTCCAAGACCCAACTTGGAGCTTCTTCCCCAAGAACTCCATGGACTCAACAGGCCCTGCCCTCGGGCAGTTTGCAGCTGGGGAAGCAGCCTGCCCCGGGCAAAAGCCAGCAGGAAAAGACCTCTAAATGCCAACCAGGAAAAACACTCCTAGCAAACTTCCTGTCTCTTCTGTGCGATGCAGAGAAGTGGCCCACTTGCCTCAGTTTCCCTATCTGCCACAGGCAAGGCAATGCAGGGGATAAAGTCCTGGGCTAAATGTCAGGAGACACAAGGTACAGTGCCAGCTCTGCCTCTCACCAGCTGTGTGACTTGGGCAATTCTTCACCCTCTCTGGGCCTGACTCCTCCAAGACAGCAGAGGCCTCCAGGGTCTCCGAGGTCCCTTCCTCTCAGACCGGCAGAGAAGGTGGCCACGGAGAGGACCGTGGGGGAGGCCTCTCCCATCCAGAGCTCAGCAGGCACCCACGAAGTCCAGCGAGGCGCCACTGCCTAGTCTGACCCTTGTCCCAACAGCAAGCCGGAAGCCACCACCTGGCCTGCGGCTCCCAACGTGGCCCGCACAGCACTCGCTGCCAGAATGCCCAACCCTAACCAAGGAGCCGAGACTCCCATTTCCCGGGGTCCTGATCACGGCCAAGGGGCACGTGAGGGGCGGGGGGACCGCCTCATGAAGCCGCGCCGAGAGCCCGGAAGAGCCTTTCTCTAGGGGAAGCAGCCCCACCCGCCTCCCCACCAAACCACAGCCCCAGCTTCCGGAACGGCCCCAACACAGGGGCTGGGGAGTCTCGGCACACTGCTCCCTGGAGCCCGAGCCCCCATCCCCAACCACTCACTCCTTCCTTCTAAAACGCTTCCCCGACGGCGCCAGGCTCCACTGGGCTGGGCACGGCAGGGCCCCTGTGATGGAGTCTCGGTCCACGGCAGCCCCGCGCTCCCCTAAACCCAGCACTGCCCTTAGGATAAGCCACCAGGGTTCCTCCCACATGTCCAGGACCCCAAGAACACCAAGCCCAGTCCTCGCTCACCCCCTGGCCAAAAAACTCCTCCAGAGCTTCCCAGGGGCTTCTTCGTGGCTGTGTGATTTGACTGATTTCGGTTCCCCAAACAAGCCCCACCCTTCCATCTCCACGCTCTGGCAGCCTAAAAACACGCCTCCTGCCTCACCTCCAAACTCCCTCTGCCTGGAGAACTCCTGCCAGCCCTTCAGAACCTGCCTCTGCCGCCGCCTCCTCCAGGAAGGCTGCCCGGTCCCCTCCCAGTCTGGCCTCGGAGCCTGCACTTCCCAGGGAAGCCCGGGCCGCCACGGTCTGCCACTGCCTGGAGTGTGGTGCCCCCCCCAAGGCTGAGCCATCAGGCCACGCTGCTCAGCTTCTGATCTAACACTGCCTGGCACACAGGGGACATCAAACCCTGTGCTCCACGGACTGTCGAACACAGCCAGCCTCTGACCGGCAGTCGGGGGCTGGGCCCCAACCCTAGTGTCTCCATTCCCCTCTGCACGAACTTTGGCAGGTCGCCTGCCTCTCGAGACTGTTTCTCACCTGAGCGATGGGGTTGGAACCCTCCTCCCCCTCCACGGCCTGTCCTAGCAGTGAAATGACCTCATGGCTACAAAACCTCCTTATGAATCCAGAAACACCGCACATGGAAGGGCCATCCCGCCACAGGGAAACTCCAGCCACCAAGTGCCACTGGGCTCTGGCCCCGCACCAGGCACAGGACAAGGTGCTGAGGCTACGACAAGCGAGGCAGACCCGGCATCCCCTGGGGAGCTCACGCTGGGGGCGGGGAGAGCATCATAAACGAGCTAAGCGAGGAGAAGAAACGCAGGGCGGGCGAGGGTGCGGCCTCAGACGGGCAGGCAGGGAGCCCGGCGGCTGAGAGCGCAGGCTCCGAGACCAACAGCAGGGTACAACCCCAGCTCCACCGGAGAGGAACTGTGTGACCTTGGGCAGGTTCATTAACCTCTCTGGGCCTCAGTTTCCTAACCCACAGAATGGACTGGTAATGGTAGCTAATCCTCAGGCTTCCCACTGAGGCTGGCACGGCAAGTGCCATCACCCAGGTCACCCCAGCCAGCTCCAAACACGGGGTTCAGCAGCCTGAGGAACCCTGACATAAACAGAAACTGGGGGTGCACTTCAAGTCCAGGGGTCTCGGTTTCACTTCCTGCCAGCCCCCAAAAGGCAGCTCTGCTCTTCTCTCTTCTCCTCCTGCCTGACTCAGGCAGGGAGAAGTGCTGGCCCCTGTCCCCAGGGGACTGAGTGGTGGCTCCAAGGAGTCGGGGTGTTTCAAAAGAGGCCGCTTCCCCGTGGGCCGGGCCCCCCATTAGAGCAGCGTCTCCAGCCTACTTCAAAGGGCTGCTCCTGCCCAGCCAGGTGGGCGTGGGAGACAGGAGCAGGCTGGCAGGGAGGCGTGCAGGAGGCAGGGTGGGGAGACCAGGGCCGGGAAGGAGGGGACGGCCCACAGAGAACGGCAGCCGGGCAAGACGCGCCCACAGACTGGCCCCAAATCCGCACCGAGGGAAACGTAACAACACAGCTCCAACCAGAAAACGCACCCCAGCCCCAAGGCAGAGCAGGTCAAGGGGCCTCAGTTTCCCCATTTCTGCAGAGCAGCTGCACCCCAGGATCGCAGGCCTCTCCCTGCTCTGCAGTCTGTGACTCCAGGAGCCACCGACTAAGCCAGCGGTGAGGCTGAGCTGCTTGGACGCAGGCGTCTGGGCACACTGGCCCATCTCAGGGCAGGGACGCTCCCTGGGGGTGCGCACAAGAGGGCCTGGATTCCGGAAGACAAAGAGCCCCCCTCCAGGGTACTCTGGGTCCCCGGAAGGCCAGGTCCACCATGCTGCAACCCCCACAGGGGCACAAGCTCCTCCAGGGGGACAGGCCTGTGTCTGAGGGTCACGACCCCTCCCGCCACCCTGCACCTCCGCGGGGTCGCAGTGCCCTGGAGGCGGCGAGAAGAGGTGGCCTCGGGCCAGGAAACTGGGGCCCCTGCAGGAAAGGCCTCGCTGTGCTCACCTCTTCCCTCGGGCCCAGTGGCAGGGTCGTTCCTTCCGTGGTCAACTGCGGTGGGGACAGAGGAACAGGCCCTAACGGAAGGATGGAGACAGGGTGTCCCGGTGTTCCCTGGCCCCAGCAACAGCAAGTGGGGCTCAAAGCAAGGCCAAGGCAGAGGTGGCGCTGCCAAGTGACAGACTGAGGAGCACGCGCAGTGGGTGCCCCCTTCTCCCCCAGCTCGAGGGTCCCGGGGCCTCACTTGGGGGACACAAGCCAGAGGGGACCGCACAGGTGAAGAGTGGGGGCAGCAGAGAGCGCCAAGCCAGCCTGACAGATCAGCCAAGGAGCCGCCGGAGCGTGCAAGGGGGCCGGGGCGGGACCAGAGCCAGCCAGGACAACCCGAGCAGACGGCGGCGGCGGTGTCGGAGCACCGGGGAGCCCAGGGCCTCTCCTCCCAGGCCCAAGGTCGCCGTCCCCACCCGAGCTGGATGACGGCAGCACAGCACTGTGTGCTCGGAAAACGCCCGTGACAGAGGCTGTCAGAGAGGACAGCAGGCGGCGTGGGGAGGCACAACCCCCGGTGTCCCCAGGAGGAGGCCCCCCAAGAGAAACTGAGCTCTGGTCCAAGGCTCGCCGCCAGCCGCCCCAACACCTCGTCCCGTCTAGAAAGGCCTCCAGGGGAGAGCTGGCGACGAGGGCACTTCGGCAGAGCAGGTCTGCGCCCAGGGTTGGGCAATGCCTCAGCCATGACGTGGCCACTTGTGAAATCCGTGGGCAGTGGCAGGTTGAGCCAGATGCCTGTGGCTGGCCGGGGGGCACCATGCCACTCTCCTGGGGTGGCACCAGGCAGGGGAGGCGGCTGACAGATTTCCCCACACACAGCTGGAGGGGCTCTGGCCACCGCTGGGCAACCTCTCAGCCCAAGCGTACTAGCCTCAGGGGCCCGGGAAGCATTTTTCATGCATCTCAACCTCCATTAACCTACTGGGCATGGCCATCAGCCCCATTTTACAGATAAGGAAACTGAGGAACAGAGAAAGAAAGTGATTAGCCCAAGGAATGTAGCCACCAGAGAGAACCCTAAGCTCAGGTCTGCACACCCTCCCCCACCCAGGTCCCCCAAGGGACCTCCAGTCTCCCACCCAAGGCAGGACAAGGCAGAGGAGAGCCCACGACATTACAGCGACGAGTACTTTCACTCAGGCTGTGGTTTCTCTGCCAGGCACAGCACAGGGTCCCCTGTTCAATCTTTCCAACCCTCTGACGCAGTGGGTGCTATACGCAACTGGCTCAACCCCGTTCTTGTCTCGCACACTGCTGGGAGGCGGCAGACGGGGGCTTGAACTCCGACCACCAGACTAGAGCATTATCGGGCTCTGCCCAGAGGCAGGGGGCTGGATCCGATGACCTTCAGAAGACCCCTGCTTCTCTGGCTGGTGTTCGGACATCGGCTCTTTCACTGATCCAAACTAACTTCCAGCTCTTGACTACATACACTTTTTGTTTGTTTGTGGTTTTTTTTTTTTTTTGAGACAGAGTCTCACTCTTTCACCGTGGGTAGAGTTTGGTGGCGTCATCATAGCTCACTGCAACCTCAAATTCCTGGCTTAAGTGATCCTCCTGCCTCAGCCTCCTAAGTAGCTGGGACTACAGACATAAGTCAGGATGCCCAGCTAACTTTTTTCTATTTTTAGTAGAGCAGGGTCTCAGTCTTGCTCAGGCTGGTGTCAAACTCCTGACT
>CAUYSK010071152.1:0-13733 GCA_963575035.1 Avahi laniger
AATACTCTCCAGGGATTAGGGGGGTGGGGGGGCAAATCTACAACTAAAGGACATGGGGAGCACTAAAGGGAGAGAAGGGCACGCCTTTAACCTGCATTTGGGTGAGGCAAAGACATAAATTGTAACTAGAATGTTTGTACCCTCACAATACCTTGGAATAATAATATAAAAAAAAAAAAATTTCCCAGCTTGGACATTACTGAGAGAAGAGTGTGGCGTTAGGTGAAGACTAAATGGAAACCTTCACTGGTTAAGTTATCAATGGCCAACTGGTCAGTGGCACCATGGGTTCATTTGACACGGACTAGTTCATCTCCAACACAAGGACAACAGGAAGACCACAAAATTGACAACCTAAAATAGAGGTGACAGCAAGGTCATTGACAAATGTATTTTTTGATGACAAATTAAAGTTTCTTATGTTTAAACACGATTTTTAAGTAATAAGTGCAAAAGCTTTTCACATATCCCAACACCTTTACATTTAAATAACGTAGCTGAGAAGACAGCAGACCCTGTCAGTCAAGTCATCTGAGGCCAAACACTGCACACATGATCACTCATTTGTAAACTGGGCTTTCTGCCTGCTGAATACCTTTCAAAAACAGAAGCTTTCTCCTAATTGCCTGGGTTGACCTATATTTAGAAACCTGAAATGTGCTGGTGTAGTGGAGAAGCCAGAAAAACGTTGGAGTTAATCACTAAATCAATCTGGGCTGACCCCACGAGGACAGTGCGCACCAAAGGTTGTTGGTCAAGGAGCTTTTGGAGGCTGGACTGAAAAAACTCTCTTGTTTCTCTGAAACCGGAAAAACTGCTTCTTTCTGCAGAAACATATTCTCGGAATAGAATCTGACCTGCTCTAGGACAGCTCTTTGACTCTCTTGTGCCAGTAACCAAGTAAAGGTGAATGTCACTTTGTTTTGGTGCACTCTCTTGGGGTCCCCATGGGTTCTAGTGGCCGTGGGGGCTACAGATGGACGAACAAGAGCAATATGCTGATTCTAAAGAGAATTCTAGCTACCAGATCTTTCTTTTCTTCCCTTTTTAGTCGTGGCCATCTTTCTTCCTCTTAGATTTTTTTGGTTTCTTAGTATTCTGGGTTGTTCAAATTCATAGTTTAAATTTTCCTTAAAATTTTGTACTCACAATGGGATGATGATAATTTTCTGAAAGTTCAGAGTTTGAAAAATTGGGGGCAAGCAGCAGAAGTATTAGGCATGATTTTCAGTTTAAATGAACCGCAGGATGACATTTAGAAATGGGTACCAGGTACCTTGAAGATTAGCAATTACCTTTATAGGAACACTGAGCAAAAAGTTCAGGAAGCTCCTTGATTCTGTAGGACCAGAACTCACCCCTATATTTGCCAGCTCCTATGATTTCTGCAACCTGTGCTAAATAGTGACTTGGCTTTGAATGCTGAAGGATTCAAGCAGCCAAAGGGGGAAAAAACGTATCTAGAGCTATTAGAGAGAGTTACTGATCATTTGATTCCTGCAGAAAATACTTGTTGGATGGACCAGTAATGGAAAAATCAGGTATGCTTTTTGAGATTTAGGTTTGGATATCTCCCTAGTTAGTTTTAAGGTTAAATTAAGCTATCTGAGCCACAGACACAAATATTCTTGTACCGAGTTTTGTAGTGCTAAGCTAGGAAATGAGGAAGTTAATTAAGTAATGTTGGAATGGAACAACTTACGTATGTATCATCAACTACTTATTGAGTATTAACGGACTCATTTTTGAGAAGATATACAAGTATGAGACATTTTTGTCTTCAGGAAATTTACATTCTAATTGTCAAAATAAAACAACTAGAAATATATAAATACGTAAGTCAAGTATGAGATGTTATGACATGATATGATACAGACTACACAAGCAAGATAAGAGTTCAGAGAGGCAGAGTGTCAATGAAGGACTTGGAACCCAAGAGAGGGTTCCCACTGGTAGGGTTTGTGTAAGAAATAAGCAAGGGCATCCCAAGGAAGTGTGACAACATGTGCAAAGCCATGTTGTCTAATGTGTGCTCCTGCAAGGAGACTGGCCCAAAACAGCAGAAGGGGTCTGTCGGGGATGGTGGGAAGTCAAGTGTGACGTTCTGGGAAGGGACAGGTTAGAGTGGTGTTCACACTTGATGAGCAGCAAAGGAAGACACTGAAAGTTATTTTTAAGCAGAGGAGGGTTATAATGGAAACATGTTTTAGCAAACGAGGAAAGGTGTCCTAGCCCCTCAAGCATGAGGTCCCAGGACCCTGAAAGATAAGACACGCTAAGAGAAGAGGCAGTTAGGCCCTTTGAACTTGATCAAATAGAACAATAATACCAAACAGAGAGACAAGATAATTCTGAGTATAGCAACAGTCTCCTGGCCCTGTCCCCAAGGGGCCTTAGATCTGTGAGGACCAGGAGAGCTATAAACAGAAAAATAGACGAAACTCACCATGAAAGCTGTTTTGCTAAAATTCTGTAAAACTTTGCGGAGAATAAACATGCCTTGGGACTCCATCTGCCAGAGACAATGGCAAGATCATTTGTGGGTGATGCTGGTGGTGGAATGGGAACATTCTACTCTGGACACTTTGATTATTAACATTACTGGCACATGATGATAATAAAAAGTGACCCATTTTTAGTTAGTTTTATTATTGTTTTAAAATTCTCTACTGACCATGCATTCCTACTCTCTGCACATGGGTGTCTGCTCCCACTGCCTCCCTTCCCACGCATACAACTGAAGGGACAAACACCAGTAGCCCTCCACGGGGGGGTGGGGGGCCAATTTTACCCCCAGGGAAATTTAGCAGCATCTGGAGACATTTGTGGTTGTCACAACTGGAGTGGGGGTGAAGCTACTGACATACAGTAGGGATAGGCCAGGAATGATGCTGAATGTCCTACAATGCACAGGACCACATGATCCAGTCCAGAATGTCAATAGTACTGAGGTTCAGAAACTCTGATTATATGTGAAGGTGCTCATTGAAGCATTATTTTTAACAGTAAAATTTTGGGAATAATCCTCATTTCTAACAATAGAGGAATGGTTCAATAAAGTTTGGATTACCATTTGTCTGTAGGATGCACCTTGCAGTCATGTGTTCAAACATAATTTAATGATACAGGAAAATGCTAACAGTGTAATATTAAATGAAAAAAAAAGGAATAAAAACTGTATCTAGAAGGCAGCTCAATTTTATAACCGTGAATGCATGCACACACATATCATACACACACACCCCCCAGGAAACAGGACTGGGAAGAAGTCACCAAAATGCCAACAATGGTTATCTCTGGACAGAGGATACTTATTCCCTTCTTTGTACTTTTCTATATTTCTGAACTATCTTACTATAAACATGAATTTTCTAATAAAAACATAATAAATGTTTTTTCTAAACATTCAGTAGTTTGAAGCATGGGCCCAACTTAAGATGAGATATAATTGGACTGTGAGACATGTATGTGTAAGTTCAAAGCTTCAGCTGTCAAAAGCAAGAGGAAGATGGTTTTGCTTATGAGCAATTCACGTGAAAATGGCATGAAACAATCAAAGCTTAAACTCCAACAGAAGAGGCCTGATGAGGATGCTGAAAGAGCTACTCCACATTTAGGACACCTTAATAAAAGATTGTGCCAGACGAGGTATGCAGCAGGCCTCCATGGGGCAAAGTCTGCCCATCTGGACAGCTGTATGCAGTTTTGAGGGGGACATTGACAACCTGGAGTGGGTCCAGAAGACAGCGACCCAGACAGTGAGGGGTTTGGAATTGTGTCATGTGGCAAAGGGTGAAGGAGCAAAGAAGCTAGGGATGTTTAGTCTGGTGACAAAACACTTAAGAGACATGTGAGAGCTGTCTTCAAATATTTGGAGGGCTGTCCTAAAGGAGCGGGACAAATGGGTCCAGACTACAGAGCTAGCACTAATGGCTGATGAGAACTGATTACTTATCTTCTTTCACGTAATTCCCAAAAAGAGAAAACCCTTCTAGATCTAAGAGTTACCCAAAATAGGGTCGCTGACATGGGAAGTAATACAGTCTCTATCGCTAACTTAACAACAGTGTGTCGGGTTGTTGCAGAGAGGACAGAGGGCTGGGAAAATGAGAGAGTAGCATTGCTACTAGTGCATTCCTGGTACTTAGCACTCAATGCATGAACCAAGCTGAGCAGCCAGCGTTCACTGAGTGCTTTCCAAGGGCCATGGGCCAGGAATGGTGCCATGCACTTCCAACATTCTATCTAACTTGCTCCTTGCAGCCACATTGTAAGGAAGGCACTACTCGACATTCACCCCATTTTCCAGATGAGGAAATGTAGACTCAGGAAAGTTCAGGAGCTTTCTCAAGGTCAAGAGCTAGTAGATGTATCAGATTCTATAGTAATGCGCATAATAGTAACAGTCATCATCACTGTAGGAGCAAACATTTGTATACTATGCGCCACAGTTCGAAATGTTATATCTCTATCCATATTTTTTAGATACGTTTTGGGGAGGTCAAGAATCTTGTCCAAGGCCAACATTGTGTTAGATTCTGTAGGAATGCTATAGTAGTAATATTCATCATCATCATCATCATAACTGCAGCCACAAACATTTGTACAATACACACTACATGTCAACAAAACAGTTCAAATTGCTGTACTTACAAAAATTCATTTGACACAACACCCTAAGAGGTATCTCCTCCTTCTGTTTCTATTTCATAGACAAGGAAACGTAGACTTGAGGAGGCTGAAGACCTTGCTCAGGGTTACACAGTTAAGAAGTGACAGAGACCTGGCATTTCAGACTCCATAGTGGTGTTAGTCATAGTGCTAATAACCCTCACTACCATCATTGCTGTCATTTTGCCATAATTATGGCACGAATGCTTACATAGCCCATACGATAGGTCAGGCAAACACGACAGCCCTAGGAGGACGTATGATGGTTAGTTTTATGTGTCAACTTGGAGGGTGTTTTTGGATGAGATTAATATTTATATATGTGAACTTTGAGAAAGCAGATGGCTCCTCCTAACAAGGTGGGCCTCATCCCATCAGTTGAAAGCCTCAATAGAACAAAAAGCCTGGCAAGAGGGAATTTTCCAGCCCACTGCCTTGGGACTTCATCTGCACCAAAGGCTCTGATGGGTCTCAACCCTGCCATGCCTCTCTGCAGATTCTGGACTTGTCAGCCTCTGTAATCATCAATTGTGGACCAATTCTCTATACTAAGTCTCCTTCTCTTTGTATACATATCCCATTGGTTCTGTTTCTCTGGAGAACCCTGACTAATCCAGGCAGGTATGATTATTATCCTCATTTTAAAAACATGAGAACACTGAGAGCCAGGGATATGCATGGACTGACTTACTCAAAGTCACACGACTAATACACAGCAGGCTGTAATCCATGCTCCTAGTCAACATTCTCTGGAGCTCTTTCCTCTCTCAACTGAGGCACTATTTATGGTCTAGGTGACGAGAAATTAGGGGACTAACAGAGATAATTTCACAATGTAAGAGAAGGTGCTGGTTGCAGAGAAAGAACAATATCTCTGGGCTCCACCCCTACTAGACGGTCATTGACTTCTTCTTCTGGATAGCCCTGCCACTTTGGGACAATTCTCAATATTTGCCAGATCTTTTCTTCCTCCTGATATCACTCAATTCAATTGGAAAAGGATTTACTGATCACTTTCACTTTCCCGTAAGTTAGAAGCAACTGTCTTGCCTCTCACACAACCCCCCTTGACCTGCCTCAGATGATTTGCATTTTGAATACAGAACATTTGAAATAATTCAACTACATGAAATGTCTTCTTGGCGTCTCCAAAAATACAAAAATAGCAGTATGTGCACTGCTATTTTTCCAAAGGTATGAAATCTTGCTTTGATTCCAGCGAATTCCTATGGTAAGGTTTCTACCTTTTAGTTTACTAAACCTTTCACTGATAGTAAAACCCTTTTGATATTCTCAGTTTAATTTTACTTCTACAGAATTTCTGTTAATGCCAGTATCTCCTTGGACAATCCAAAGCGTATTCTCTTTGGGTGGTTCATCTTTCACATAATTTCTAAACAAAAAGACAACGCAGACAAAAAAGCAACACAAAAACATGCCATGGGACCAGGCATTGGGGGGAAAAAAGGCATTGAAACAGACCCAAACAGAAATACAATGGTTTTATTATATGAGCCTTCAGCGGCAAAGAAGAAAGGAAAAAGCAAGGTTAGCAAAAGAGGGAAGGAAAGTAAAATGGCTAACAAATGCAAACTGCCTAGGAAAATGGTGTTTTCTTTGTACCCATCAACATATGCTCGAAGAATATTTCCACATAAGGGTGTCATTGCCCACTCACTTCCCATGTATGGTTATGTGTAAGAGAAGCTTTTAAATCTATTTGCAGCACCCTCGGGAGTTGCAAGGAGGAAGGTGTTGCCATTAAAGTAGGAGATGCACGGCTTGAAAGTCAAGGATACGAAAGACACAGCCTCTTTGATGTCCACTGTTCTGCCTGGTCCAGACTTCCCTGACCTCTTAGTGAGGGCTGTGATCTGGCCAGGCCACAGGGAGAGGCACTAGGAGGCCAATCTCTTGTTTTCTTGGCTGTTTTGTCACAAAGAAGGTGGATCTCAAGGGAAAAACAAAGCCAGAAGCTTCTAGTCTAACCCAAACCTGAGGAGTTCTATCAAAGACAGGTGGTCTCTGGTCCCAGGGGAAAATCCCCATTGCAAACCTATTTCTGGCAGTGCAACCCTGAGGTCAGTGAATGTTGCTGAGGAAGACCAATCTGAATGTGGGGAAAAGCAAGGTCTCTGGCAATACAATCTAAAGGTGACAGGACACTGGGCTTTGTTTCCAGGCAGAGGCCACCTCCCTTTCTCACATTCCCAGTCCCTCCAGTCCTTCCTCCTTCTGTTTGCCCAGACTCCCACCCCCGCCAACACCCTTGACTATCAACCTCGAAGATCATCCCCTGGACTGGGTCTTCCTTCTTGTCCACAACTCACAATGACCTGTTCTTTCTCCAACCTCAGATGATTTATGTCATCTCTACCCATTCACCCAATACCTAATAGATGCTAGTACTTGGTCTTCCAATGGTCTCACTTCTATAAGGTCTTTTCTACCAGGTAATACGCCATGGGCCTTGAAAGAAAGGACCTGGTCTTATACTTGTTGTGGATTCCCCACCCACACTAGACCTAGTACTTTGGTGACCTCAATAAATTCTTGTTAATAAGGTGGTATTTTTTTTAATCATCTCCATGCCTGTACTTTCAAATAGGTGCTATGTTTAGGCCTTCACATTCACACCACATTCCTGACCAGTAAATACAAACACCGAAGACATCATTTTGCATAAAAATTAAGATATGGTGGAGAAAGCAATTGTCATTGCTCAAGATTAATGGTTCATTTCTTGAGCTGAGAGGAGGGAAAAGCTTGCAAAGTTTCCTGGCTGATTTTGGTATCGGGCACTTGGCCCTTTCATGAGATGTGTGTAGACATTTTACTCATTTGGTGAGAATCTTTGATATAGACAGAGGAACCTTGAGACTAGCCAGGCGTCTTTTTAATAAACACAGGAGATGTGAGATGAGCAGGTCCAGGGTGATGGGAAGAGGTGATATTGAATTTCATTTCTCAGCTGTATGCTAGGGAATGAAGATTATTCTTAAGTGGGGGGAGGAGCTGGAAAAAAAAAAACACCGAACCACAATATTGATGGGGGTCTGGTTGTATAACTACGGGTGGGGTTCAGTTACCTACCAAGATGAGATTTCCATGTTTCGGGGCTGCTGTTCCTTTAAACAGAAGCTGGGGGCAGGGGGTATTGTTCTGGCTTTAGTATTAATTTTGCTTTCTTTCCACTTGCACCTACTAATGTTACCTGGCAGAGTCATAGCTGTCACGAGCCTCTCCCCCACTCCAAGTTTATTTATTGTGGCTATTTTACCAGCTATTGGTTCAACACACTCCACTCAAATATTCATCATTTAGCTCTCTGGGTAAATCGTATTTAATCAGCACAGGAGAGAAAATAGCATAATTATAGATGCCGGATGCCATTACACTCAGAAGAAATTAAACCCTGTCTCAAGCCGACCCACCACCGGGGTTACAGAGAGGTTAGTGGCCATTCGGGGCCGGTGGTACCTTGTAGGATGCCTGACCCAGATGAGCCGTAAGAAGACACGCTCGTGCGTATACACATTCACGGTATCAAAAACTCATCGAACGGCAGCCAGTAAATTAATCTTTTATTGTTCTGAGAACGTGATAAATGACGGGGTAATAAAGCCAGGTCCATGCATGGAGATGCAGGGATGCTAAATAAATGGGGGCCCGGAGAATTCCAGACCTGAATGCCAACAGAGGGAACTCCCATTCCCAGTCTTTGCCAGAGCACTTTCTGCCAAGAGCCAGAGCGAGAAACTGACAATTAAAGAAAAGGAGAAAAGAAAACTTTTCAGTGGAGCGAAAGCATCCATCAGGGGTACATGAGTTCTTACAGGGAATCCCCCCATCTATGGAGGATTTAAAAGAACAGGCCAAACCTGAAGCACACGGTAGCCCTGGTCCTGAACATCAGTACGCTTGTTTCACATGCAAAAGTTTCCACGTCAGTAATGCTCATGAGTTGTTTTGTTTGGGGAAATGAATAAGGCAAAAGTTGCAAAAAAAACCCCAGATCCAACAATAATATAACATCAGAGCCCTACCTGCTTTCTGCCTGCTGAAACGGGTTCCTGGAAAAAGCTGGAACCTGGGGGCTCAGCCTCCTTCCAGCCATTCTCGGCCCAGCCTCCTCCCACACATATCCAGGGCCACCTGCCTTGTCCAAGTTACAGAATAAGAGTCACCTTTAATCTCACGGCACAGCTTCTGTCCCCTGGACCTAAACCCCTAGTCAGCAATCCCATCCACTGTACAGTGCTGTTTGTAAAAATTCAGAATTGTCCAAAGGTGCAATTAGCTTTTACTTATTACTATTGGGTGACTGTTTTTGCTTTTTTTTTCTTTATTCTTTTTTTTTTTTTTCTTTTGGCTTAATAATGCTTCTGAGGTTTGGATAAGTAACTAAAAGGAAGGAGATCTCCTTCTAGTCCATCCTGCTGCCGACAATTAAGAAACCTCAAAGTAATTTTTGAAAATGTCAGCGTCTCATTTAGCAAAAGGATAAATAATAAATGAAGCGTAATCACTGTCCTGTGCTGGTGGTACAGCTTCGCGGTGTCATTAGTAAACTAACGGTATAATATCTTTGTGTCACAGTTTAATTATATCTTGTAATTAGTTTCAGCAATGGATTGCAGAGAGTCAAGCCCCCTGAGCTAAACAAAAGGTAATAGAACTTTCAGCGCCCCTGCATAAATCAATTATGAAAGTGTCCGGCGTTATTTGAAGCTTGTTTGCTGTAATTTTATGCAAAAAGCTGAACTGGCCCTTCTTGCCCATGGAGGGTGGCTCACCCCACCTAGTCCTGGCCTGCAGCTGAGCCCGTTGTGGTTGGGCCCATACGCAGCCCAGCTCGCTGGTGCATCTGCTAGGACCAGCTCAGCAGTAAATATCACGGGAGGGGCGAGGCGAGGGGAGGCGTGGAGGACAGGGGGAGGGGGGCCAGGGGACGCACAGGGACGAGAGCAGGTAATAAATGCGCCATGTGCAAGAGAGCAGAGAATCAAATGGGAAAAGATGTGAGGGCTGGAAGAATGATTCTTTATGCTTCCCCGAACAAAGATGAGAAGGTTAGGAGCATCAAAGGCCAAGCAACACTGATGAATATGGGCAGGCGGACGCGATACATGTCCCTTTATCATGTGTCCTTTCAACAGCCCTGCTCTTCCCAAGTGGCTGGAATTGGAACCAGCGCAGGTTACTTGGCAATAGGGAAAGGAAAAGGAGAATCCACATCTTTAATTGGGTCTAATTCGGGTCCTACAGAGCTCAGAAACTGCAAAGGGCGCCCGAGCATCACCGAGGGCTAGCTGTGGTCACCAGGCCCAGATGCGAGAGTCACGGAGTCCTGCTGGGGGAAGCTAAGAAGAAACTCAGGGGCGGGGGGTTGGTTAAGTCCAAATGCCACCAATACGTGTGATCGCCTGTTTTTGATCAAACTGTAAGGCATGGCAGAGAGTGGGGGTGGGGTCCACATTCAAAGTCCTCATCAAGTTGTCTTTGAGAGTAAGTCTAGTGCCACGCTGGCCTTTCTGTTTATACAACAATTTACAGGTTTAAACGAAACCCCGCTTGAAAAAGCAGACTGAATCTTCCTATTGTGAGCACTTCAGCAAATTTAACAAAAGAAAGAGCCCAGGCAAAGAAGAGAGAGAGAGAAAGAGGAGGAAAAAAAAAAAAGGTCCAGTCCTCTCAGACTGGTGTGCTGCAATCTGGCTGGTTGCTATGGTGACATGATGGCTTGTTCACATGGCAACATACCTTAGGTCCACTATTAAAATGATGAGGTGAACTCAGTTGCATTAAGGAGAGTGCGCTGTATGTTAAAGCGAGTCTTTATCTCCAGAGAGAGCCGGACAGAGACCAGCATCCAGTACAAATGAGGGAGAAAAGGAGGAGGAAAAGGTTGGAGGTTTGGAAGAGGGAAGAACCGCAGGGATACGATAACTATGAAAGGAAAGATGCGCAGCTCCGTATCTCAATTGAGGGCCTGAGATTCAGAGGATGGACAATGAGTTTTGTTTGGGAGGGAATGCATCAACCCATCAGGCTAATGATCTCCTAATTTAAAAAATATATTCCAGATGAACCTGCTGTACCTCAGCTGTACAAAACATCAACAGTAAACCCGAACCCCACCCATGAGCCGCCGCTGTAACGCATAGCCGAGCGACTGCCACTTAAATAAAATACTCTAATGACGACGAGGGTGGAAAATTACACGGCATTTATTTATTGAATATAAAAATCCATTGACAGCCACAGATCCACATCATATCGCATTAGAGCTGGTGGGGAGCATTTCCTTTGGAAATCTGGTTTCACGTTGCCTTTAACATAGTGACAATTTTTCCTCCTACTGACGTCGAGAGGGTGGCGATAATTCTGCAGAGATTATCCCAACAACCCTTCCTACCTACCCATGCTTGATTTCTTTCTGCTGTTTAGCAAGCACTGCTGTGGCATACAGAAGAGACAGCCGGGAATCACAGGGCTATATAATCCCACGGTGGGCTCCGAGTGATATCGTAAACCATCCGTGGGATGCCTGAGCCCCCGAAATGCCCATTCCCCTCACTCATTCTGCCACTGCTCCCATGGCTGGCTGTGCTTTATTTGAAAATCTCATTACCATAAAGTGAGGTAAAGGCCTCACAAGTCCCAAATGTCTCTTGGTTTGGAGACACGGCAGCAAATGAGATTGGGACCGTCATGTTTTTTGATGACAGCTTCCCTACCATCAGGGGGTTCAGTTCTACACATCAGCCACTGACTTGGTATCTCCATTGTGCCAATGCTCTAGATGTGTGGCTGCCGCCAGAGGGACCTGAGCCCCAGGAGTTCCTATCCTGGCAGCGAAGCGGGACATGGATCCGACACCTACAGAAGGAGACGAGGTCTAGGACGAAGAGCAGAGCCAAGCCCCACTCAACTGCATTCCCCGCCCCACCCCCACATTTCCTCTGAGTTGTAGGCAGCAGAACATCACTCTCTAGTATTTTCTGGGGTTCCATAACACTTTTTGGCTTCCTTAGAAGTCTACATAAACAAACTTAGTATAGGAAGGCAGGATATCTCAGGGGTTAAGACCCTAAATTTTGCAGTAGAGACTTGTTCTTTGTCACTGGGTGACTAGCTAGCTGGGTGACTTCTCTTAGCCTCAGTTTTCTGATCTGAAATGTGGGGGCATAGCAGCATCTGATCTCCTTGAATTGTTGGAAGAATTAAATGAGGTAATAGGTATAAATGGATATACTCAATCCTGGGCATATACTTTTTATCAATAATTGTTATTCCCTGTGGATCTTGCTGGTCTGTGGCAGGCAGTGCTATTTCCATTGCAAATTTAGCAACAGAGGAAAATACAGTTTTCAGATGACAAGCTCTTGAACAACAGGCCAATGGCTTTTTTTTTTTTTTTTTTGCCTATTTTGGAAGAGTCGGTGTAGCACACAATTTGGACATATTTATTTCCGAATCTTATTCCCTAGATGCCGCCAGAGAGCCAGATCTGGCATGCAGCTCAACTTACCTTCTTCTGCTAGATGTCTTTACTTCTGTTTTATATTTTTGACTACTGACAAAATACCAGTTTTGTCCCTCTCTCCCCAAAGGTAGGCAAGCATCTCCTACTAAACATGGTAAATTGTATGTAGAGAAAAGAGAAAAGAGAGAGAGAGAGGGAGATAGAGAGTGAGAGAAAGAGGAAAATCTTCTGGTGTCTGTCAACTTTCCATGACAGCCACACTCATGTTCCCTCCTGAGGACCAAAATAACTACAAAATGTATGAAATCGTTAAGCACATAAAAATCCCGGAGGTAGATGCTGAGAATAAAACTAGTGATTTCCAACTAAAAGGCATCAAAGCCCAGCCCTCACAGTTCATTTGCTTCCCTCTGCTCGAGCTGACTTCGCTCAGTAAGCTGGCAACATCGGCCCTGCACACAGCTCAGACAGGAGAGGGAGGAAGGCCGGGGCCCTGACTCGCCTGCCTGGTCCACCAGCCCTGGACGCACAGTAATGACATGCAGGCGTGGGGGAGCCCAGATGCAGATGAAATCAGCCAGAAAGTGCTGGAAAGAGAAAAGGCATTTGAATCCTTCTGACTATTTTTTGCAGCTTATGATATACTTTTCACACATTTAATGGCAAGGCAGCTAGGTTTAAAGAAACTTTCCCACTTCAATGTGCCATAACAGAATAATAAGGTTATGCGGCATGTCCTGACATATGGTCCTATCAGGTAGAACGGTGATGGAGAGATGCTGCGATACTGAATCTGAATAGGAAACCCAGGAAAGGAAGTTTGACTGCTGTTGCCACATAGCAAGTACACGAATATTCCTTATCATGGAAGCAGAGTTACCCTTGGTTTGCAATCTCCTCCAGTAACCCTTGAATTGGGAAGTGATTTTTAGGAAGAACTACCATAGAAAATACTGAACTCCTAGCGCGTGCTGAGAGCTATGCTGGGTGATCCAACCATGAAGCCTCCAACTACATAGACCATCATAAGGCCTGTCTCCCCACTCAACCATTCTCTATTTACCAAACACCTATGAAATGTGTGTAGAATCTTATTAAGAGCACTTCAAAGCACTAAGAAGTATGAAAAAGAATTTTTACTTTCAAGGACTTTATGATTTAGTTGGAAAATAAGACGTTCATATGTAAAAAGTAGCAAGGTATTCAAGAGAGTAAGGCCAAAAATGGTCTAGACTGAGGTCAGCCAACTACAGCCCGTGGGCCAACACTGGACTGCCACCTGCTCTTTTTGTAAATTAAGTTCTGTTGGAACATAGTTCTCATGTGTGAGAAGACACATTGTTTACGTAGTGTCTATGGATTCTGTATCCGTTCGACCACAGGGATGAGCAATTGCAACAGAGACTGTGTGTCCTGTTTAAAATATTTGCTACCTGCATTTGGGGAAGGCAAAGACATAAAGTGTAGATGAACTTATGTTGGTTTCAGTTTTTTTAAGTTAAAATTTATGTAAAATGAATGCATTCTACTAAGTGAGGTATCCCAAGAATGGAAAGACAAGCACCACATGTAC
>CAUYSK010071156.1:0-18711 GCA_963575035.1 Avahi laniger
GCCTGAAACTTACCCCCGAAACACCTGCGCGTGAAAGATTTTGCTGCCTTCACCTGTGGGTTTTTTTTTTGTATTTGATAATTAGGGAGTAGCCACACCTACCTTGGTGTCTATTGGATAAAGAGGTGAATAAGGTTTGGGGTTTCTTTTTCTTCTTGTTCCTTAAAGCACCCAGAGTTCCCAGTTGGGCGGAGGCGGTGCAGACCTGCCTGGGGCGGCGTGGGGCGAGGAGCGGTCCCCGCAGGTGCAGCACCCGAGCCTGCCCCGCACCCCGGCTGCAGTCTCTGTCCCCTCCCCCGCTGCTGTCCCCGCGGCGGAATCCGGGCGTCCTTCCCTCCCCCGTCCCCGGCCTCTGCCTAGCAGAGTGTTAGGACGTGTAACCCCGCACCCCAACCTCAGCAGGAGGGGAGAGGGGAGAAGAGAGCAAAATAGGAATGTCAGCATTTATTTTCTAAAAAGGGGGAAAAAAGTCTGTGGGCAAGCAGGCCGTGCTGGGGGGAGGAAGAATCCACGGTCTGTCCAGGTCGCACATTCCAGAGAGTGAGCAAAGTGTCCAGGGATGCTGGACGCAGGTCACAGACATAGACGACGTTTCAGCAGGATGATGGGAGCTGTTTACGCGCTCCTGGAAGGATGCCGGAAAAGGGCTGAAGCAACCAGTGACCTGCCCAAGGTCACACACCTCGCTCGGGACAGAAATAGCTCTGACTCCTCCTTCCTGGCTCTGACGGCAGCGGGCGTCTCCTTATTACTGTACTATCATTCCGATCTGAATCATTCAAATTGCTCCTGATTGCAGGCCTCCAGTGATCTCTCACTGCCAAGCTAGCCCAGGTGGGACGGACTGAAGTTTTGCAAACTCCTGATTATGGAATTAAAATGCTGGGATGGAAGGGACAGATAGGGAAAAGTGTTTAAAGCTGCTGACAATTATCATATTTAGATTTTTTGCTTGTTTTGAGCCAGGGTCTCACTCTGTTGCCCAGGCGGGAGTGCAGTGGCGTCATCATAGCTCACTGCAGCCTGGAACTCTTGGGCTCGAGTAGCCGGGACTGCAGAGGTGTGCCACCATATCTGGCTGTTTTGGGGTTTTTTATTTTATTTTTTGTAGAGACGGGGGCCTCGCTTTGCTGCACAGGCTGGTCTCGAACTCCCAGCCTCAAGCAGTCCTCCTGCCTTGGCCTCCCAAAGTGCTGGGATTACAGCCGTGGTCCACCACACCCAGACTCAGATTTTTAAAAAATGAATTTGAAAGTATCACCTCCAATGTGTCAATATTGGAACAGAGAAACACTTGGTACTCAAATGGATGCCGTTCAAAAAGGCCTTGGGGGTCAACCTCTGATATTTCCAAGCAATCGATCTTCACACTCTTCCTTCCTGTGCCTGCTAAATTGCTGTCTCATTTTGGCGTTTTAACTTCCCTTTTAACCCTTTTATAGGCAGCTTTGGGGAGGGGGAGGGCCTGGGAAACAACCAGGCATTTAAATTCACATCTGTACACGGGGCTGCACACGTGCTCTGCTCCGGAAAGAAAGTAAATTCCACCTGGCAAATTGCTCTAACTGATTCATTTGTCCACGAAAAGCCGCCGCCTACCTGCTTGCAGGTATTCAGGTAAATGACAGGTGGGCGGGACCTACTGACTGTTTCAGTCCCTGAGGTCCTAGCAATGCTTTATCTGCCTTGGCTTTCGTGATGTCACCCATTTCCTGCTCGGGACCGACCAATGCTCTCCTCCTTCCTCCAGGCACCTGCACACCGAAGTTGAGGCCGGTCACAGCTCAGGCAGCCCAAGGAGCTGCTCGGTCCAGCCGTAGGGATGAGAGGTGCCCACTCGCTGCTGCTTTGAGAGCCCCAGACAGACGCTTGAACAGGTGAGTTGAAACCTTCCATTTTTCTCCCTTGGCATTTAGATCACTGGCCACGGCGGGATCTGAAGGAGGAATTCGAGTGAAAATTACAAACTGAATGGCTCAGCCCTGGCCTTTTGCGCTGGAGGGAGAAGCCTCTTTGAGAGGAAATAGTAGAGAGATGCCTTTGACATTCTGGTTGCAAGGCAAAGGTCTCCCCGGCCAGATACTTAATCCTTTTTGTTTTTCCCAATCATTAATCCAGCCTCTGCTTGTCTTCCAGCTTAATCTGATTTTTTAAAACCCTGGAGAGAAGTGAAGACTTTTTTTTTTTTTTGAAACTTAGCTCAAAGGCACAGGCCATGTCATGGGGGCCGAGGGGCGGTCAGTCAGACTGAATTCAGAGTTGTCTTATTTTTGCCTTTTTTGCGTTATTTTGCTTAGCTTTCTGTATTCATCTCACCAGAGGCAATTTCGATCTAAGCCTATGAGACATCCCTAGATTTTGTTTGTTTTTCCCCTGAAAGTCTGTTCCGCAGACAGGTGAATTCTTTTGCCCTGTTTAGAAGCCCTCCACTCCAATTTTCCTCTCTCTCCTCCGAGAAAGTCTACCGTTTTCTTTGTTGAACACTCTTTTTCAAAACTGCTTTGCGGTGTGGATTAGAATTGTTTACATTTCGACCCAGACTGGCTGCCAGCTGACCTTTGGTTAAAGAAAAGATTATTTCCTGAATGCCACAAGAATGTAACTGCAGGTCTGATTTTTAATTTTTTGGAACTTTTCCATTTTTTTTCTCTTTTAATAGCAAATATGTGGAGGATATTGCTCTGCCAGGACCTGACGTTTAGAGTAACTTTACCTCTAGGATCCATTTTTGTTTTCCTAATCCTTATCACGCAGCCTGCACTACCTCTGCTCTTGACAGCCCAGTCGTCATCGTCTACACCTGATTTTGTTGTTGGACGAAGGAAGGAAACCATTTCCAGACTCAATTCCCTACTGGGGTGAGCTGGAAAACTTTGGGAGAGAAATAAATCTGCCAGGCACTTTATTGTAGATTCCTTCATCAGCTGTTTTTCTGAGATTTCCGTTAGCAAATATGTTTGCAAGGCAATAATAATCTGTTAGAAATTATGTTCCTGTTTATCCACCCAGAAGTTCAAAGTGTGTGTAAATTCTCCAAAGGTATAAATTGAAACAAGCTGAGAACACTTTTGCCTTAAACGGTTGCCTCTCACCCCTAAGAATCTGCCGGGCTCTTGTAGCCAATTTCCCGTTCCTTGGAGGTGTGTGTTGTTCGCCTTTAACTGCTCTTTGTTTCTGTTATTTTTCCTGAGTTTGTGAGTTTGAGGGGTGGCCACTGTGCGCCCCTTACTAACATTCTCACTTGATTCAGAGCTTTGTCAGCAAAGAGAGAAAAAGATCACCTATATCCCGAACCTTCTGGATTAAAAATATGTCTTAACCTCTTTTGAAGATTGCATTCCTTCTGGTTTACCATGGTTGATTAGTTCTCTTCACAGTAGTTAATTTATGATTAAATAAATCATTTCATCACTGTATGTCAGCATGTCTGGCTATTAAAGGAACAAAATCTGTGGACGCTGTTATCCCCAGATATAAAAAAGAAAAAAAATGACAGAGACTAGAATTCAGAATCAGATTACGTAGAATATAGTTGATCGGTTGGTTATTTGCACATCAGTACTGTCCAAAGTTTGTGTAGTAATAACTCTTTGGGTTCAAGTGGATATAAGGCCTGATGGAAAAATGTGCAATCTACTCCATTTACATCCTTGAGCAAGTTACTTAGCTTCTCTGACCCTCAGTCTCTTCATCAGTAATATGGAAGATAATATTCCCTATGAGATAATGTGGTCCTAAGAAGTAAATAAGGTAACTAATGTATGTTAGCCTCCAGTGACTGGTGCTTAGTGTTGCCACATTAAGGCTAGGCCCTCTCCTGAAGGAATTTTCCTGAGTTACTTGGAGGAGACAGTCTGAGTGGACCAAGATAAAGACCGCATGTGGTTGCAATTGTTAGGAACTGTGGTAGTTCTTGTTATTGTAATTAATTGTAAGTAATTAACTTCACCGTTAACAGTTCAGAGAAAACAGGCAGAAGGCAGGAGAATGCTTAAACGATGTCATTAAACAAGCTGGGCAGATTTGTCTCCAGGAGCCTCCCAGGCAAAACTTTTAGGGGTTTCTGACCACTAGTGCCAGTCTTTCCTTTTTCCCACCCTAAGGCTCTCATCCCACAACAGACCCACAAGCTGTGGTTCTGCACAGGCCTTGTGGGCGGTGGGGGGAATGTCCCGTTGTCATTTGCTGTGATCTGCCTTGGCAGGGAGCCCTTTCTGCCTTCAGCTGTGCTGTCCCCAGGGCAGACTGGGTGCTTGGTCTTCACCAGTCTCCCAGATAAACACCCTCACCCCAGCCTGGGGAGCGTCCGCACCAGGACAGAGGCAGGAGGAGGCAGCCTGCCCTGTACCCTGGCAGGGAGGCTCGTGAGCCGGTGAATGTCATGGGCCCCCTAATGGAATAGCCTTACCCTTCAGTGACCTTGAGTCATTGCACAAGCGCAGGTGCGTGTCCAGGCCCCCGGCAGTTTCTCCAGGTCTCGCCCTATCCTGAAGGGATAATGCAAGTTGTCATGTTCTAGAGTAAGGGATTAGTGGATTGAGATCAGTGGGTTCTAACCTCGAATCTACTACTAGCCCATTTGCACAGGGACTGCGCCAGTTGAAATGCCTGGTCTTTTGCAGACTCTGGGAAAGGACCTCAACCTTCCTGCCTGTTGGTTTCCTTTTCTATATTTTTTCCCCCAAAAAGGGATGCTAACATGGTGTAATTCACAAACTGTTTTCAGTCCTTACAGCAGCAGCCAAATGGGCTACACACCTACGCGTGTGGGTCAGATTGCCTGGAGGGGCCGGGTGATGCCTCGCTAGGGAATACTAATCTATTCATCTCATTCTGGGTGGAACAGTGCCACTGCTTAAGAATACGGTCTGGTCTCTGGCATCAGACTAGCAGGGGTCAAAACCCGGTTCCACCATGTGCCCCCTGTGTGACCTGGGACAGGTCCTTTAACCTGCTTTCCTCAGCTGTGAAATAGGGTTACGGTGAAGATGAAATGAGGTGAGATATGGAAAGTGGCTGGAATGGTACCTGCCACAG
This sequence comes from Avahi laniger, assembly GCA_963575035.1. NCBI lineage: Eukaryota > Metazoa > Chordata > Mammalia > Primates > Indriidae > Avahi > Avahi laniger. Next base: position 5,038 of record CAUYSK010071156.1, read on the forward strand.
TGTTAGCAGTTACTCATCATTTTCTTGAAAGCCTAGTGGGTAGAATCAGACATCTGCATTTGAGACCCAGTCCTGCCATGCAATGAGTAGCCTAAATAAGTTCCTTAATATCTCTGCCTCAGTTTCATCATCTGGAAAATGGAATACTTTCCAAACTCAGTACTGCTGTGAGGAGTCACTGAAATAGTTCCATGTAGAGTCTCTGGCATGTAATAAGTGTTCAGTAAGTGTTAACTATTGTTACATTCTTTTTAAAAATTATTATATTGGTTACAGTCAGACTTCGTAGGTCATGCTGCAGTCTGGCTATAACAATGATGGAAAGAGTAGTAAGTTAAGGTCCAAAGGCTCTGAGCAAATCAGGTTTCCCCGAAAGGCCCCCAAAGGCTTGGAGGGAAAACCTGTCAACAAAGATTATCTTGTTTCTCTTGGAGTTCCGGGGCAGGGTGGCTGCCAGATGAAATGCCTGGTCTTTTGCAGACCTGTGAGCGGTGGGCGGGATTCTGCCGTGTGAGTAAACGATGGATTCTTCTGGAGCAGTGATGCCTGGCTTCACCTCTATCTCCTGTCTCCATGACCTTGACCAGGACTTCCTTTTTACATTCAAATTCTTCACTCAGAGTGGAGAGTACAGGGTCTGCTAGGATTTTGACTCTGTGGAAGGCCATGAGTAAGATGCTACCAAAGAGAGGACATAGAAGGGAAGCTCTGAAACGTGCCCTTCTCATGGCCTCGGTATTCGCGGACTTCCTGGTAGCGCAGAACTAGTCCTGGTAGTGCAGAACTAGTCCTGGTAGCGCAGAACTACTCCTGGTAGTACAGAACTAGTCCCGATATTTATGGCTGGCATTGCATACACTCACTTTTGTGTGGGTGGCAAATTTATTGTCTCGTTAGGGGGCCTCCGAAGTATCAAGGGCTTTTCAAGACTATGTGGAAGAAAGACTACATCACTCTTCCTGCATTCATGGGATTAACTATCTACTGTCCCCAAAGAATAGGGTTGACACGAAAACCATAAAAGAATGGAAAACAGCACTGAGCTGAACTCAGGAACGGTAAATGTTGGTTGTCTCGTTTGAGCTTCCTACATTGACCATTTCTTCCTTGTTTTGTTCTGTGTGACAGGACACCGCAGTGACCTTGTTAGTTATACCGAGACATACTTCGCATCAGTATGAGGAAGAATTTTCCATGAATTAGAGTTGTCCAAAAATGTGGTAGGTTGCCTTTGTGGGTACTGAATTCCTTGTCACTGAAAGTGATCATTTTTTGGTATATTTTAGTGCCTGGGGTATGTTTGCCAGATGAATGAATGAATCAAGAAATGAATGACAAAAAGGATTTGTGTTTCTTCGGTAGCGCATACACTCGTCTGTAAAATGAAGATTATATCACTGATCTCATAGGATTATTTTAGAGATTAAATGAAAACATACATGTGAGTGCCCAGCACAGGATCATACACAGAGCAAACTGCTCACTAAATAGTAAGAATTATATTGTTTTTTTTATATTCTAAAAAGGAGAGGAGAAAAGGAATTCCTGCTTCAGGTAGAGGGTAGACAACATGACCTCCGAATTTGAGATCTGCAGTTTTTATGATTGTTTCTTTATTCTTACTGTCTTTGTGCCTGCCTTTCTTCCTCTGCCTCTTCTAAAGGAACTTCTCCGTGCCCTGGGGAGCCACTTCTAGCACTGGTAGTAGGTTCCATCCCAATTAACTAGGAACATTTTTTAACATCACTGATTTGGAACTTGGAATGTGTGGACTTAAATTCCACCATTGTTTTCAAGTGACTCTTATTTGCTTCTTGTGTTTAATGCATTTGTCACGGACGCCCAGAAGACTTCACCAACAGCAGAGGTGCAAACGCTCCAAGAATTTTCTTTAATAGCCTCTTGGCACAAGAGCGCATGCATGATGGTGAAGTCTAAGTATGTCGTTGCTGTCTATTGAGATGATCTGCATAACTTGCTCATGACTGCTCTTGTCAGTCACGTGGCCTTTTTTGACTAGAGCGCTACATGTTTAGGCTTCCGTGTACGCACGTTAATACATGAGTCACCTGTATTTTCAAACTCGTCGTTAGGTATTGTGGTCATTCTTAGATTACGTCTTCCACAACACACACACGCTCAGCCGTTCTATCTGTGGCCTTTTTCTCCCTGGAGGCCCTTGCAAATTTGGTCAAATAGTCATCTCCGAAGACATCTGTGTTCTAACTTATAAATAGATTAGAAGGAAATTATTACGTTTTTATACAAGGACAGAGCTGCTGTTCCTAAGAATATAGCAGTTTAAGTGGCTGCCACCCCAAACTATTTTCCTTATTTCTAAGACATGTAAAGTGTTGAAATGCATCATTGGGGCTATTCACCCCATTCCTGTGGGAATACCCCTGGAAATACATAGCCCCTCATGTATTTGTTTCTTAGGGCTGCCATCAAATTACCATAAACTTGGTGGCTCAAAACAACTCAAATTTGTTGTCAACGTTCTGGAGGCGGGAAGTGTGAAATCAAAGTGTCAGCAGGGCTGTGCTCCCTCCAAGGCTCTGGGAGGGTCTGCCCTCGCCTCTTGCAATCTCTGGTGGTCCCAGACACTCCCCAGCTTAGGGCTGTATTATTCCACTCTCTGCCTCGGTCCTGACGTCACCTCCGCCTCTGTGTTTGTGTCGTCTTCTCCTCCTTTATAAGTTTCTCTTGTCATTGGATTTGGGGCCCACTCCGATAATCCAGGATGATCTTATCTCAAGATCCTAAACTTAATGACATCTTCAAAGATCATTTTTTCCAGTAAGGTCATATTCACAGGTCCTGGGGTTAAGATGTGGATGTCTCCTTTGGGGGGCCATTATTATACCCACTGTACCCTCCAGCTGACATCCACATACACCATCGCTTCTAACTAATTTTGAGGGATTTCTTGTCCACTTGGAGGCCGAAATATTGGGCAAAGTGCAGGCGAGGAGAGAGTTAGAACTGGCAGCCTTCACCACTACCATTATTTCTGTGTTCATGGCACAGTAGTGTTTTATACTCTAAAGACCTACTGAGTTCTTCCAATCAACAGTGTGATATATGTAATAAAACAAATCCGTGAAGGCTGACTTAGATTGCATTAGTAGACAAGTAGTATCCCGGTCATGGAAGTGATCACAGAATCCCAAGTTCACCAAACCACAACTGGATAAGCCTTCACTTCCAGGTGCCATGTTTTCAAAGGGACCTTAACAAACTAGAAGGCATCCTGCGAGGACCCTTTACTACCACCTGGGCTACCCAGGGAGACAATTAGAAGAACCAGAGACAAAGAGAAAAAACAAGGGAGAAACCACCAATGCTGTCTCTAATTTGGCAAGGGTGGGTAGGGAGTTATATTTTAAGAGAGTAAATGTGATGATATTTGTTGCAAGGAAAGGCAGAACAAGGGCCAAAGGTCAAAGCAACAAGAGAGAAGCATTGAGCTGTTTGAAAACTGATAAGCTCTTCATCCATGGAAACGTTTCAAACAGAAGCTCATAGGTCATCCTTTAGGGATGTTGAAAAGAGGATTTTTTCACTTGGTGAGAATATAATATCCTCACCCAACTCAAAACCCTGTGACTTATGACTCCTAAATAAATAATTGTAAAACCTCAGCTAGAGGTCACCATGTGGGTCGCGTCAAGAGAGCTCTCTTTTTTGACAGATGCATTTGCTTGGGTTCTTCCCCTCACCTGGATTACTTCCCACTTGTCCACGTCTCATTTGTCTTTCACCGTCCTTCCCAAGGACCGCCTATTCCGTTAACTTCCCCTGACGGTTCTGGGCCACACTCCTGTGCTGCTGTGTCTCTTCTCCTCCAAAGCTTGTCCATGGCTCCTATTTCAGGGCACCAAACTCATTGCCATTTATCGTGTATTCTCTTGCAGTGTTTTAACATTTTTTTCCTATGAGTAAGCTCTGTTTTCCTAATTAGACTTAAACCCATTGAAAATGAAATTGACTTCCCTATGGGAATGCCCAGAAAGTTTAAGGCCAATGCCAGGCATGGATAGGCAATCAATGAACATCTGTAAAATTGAAACACAGCAGGAAAGTGTTAAGAATCCAAATATCTTTATCTTGTCCTTGCCTCCATGAAACTTGATTGTAAACATTTCCTGAATTCATTTTTCAGCTTTGGATGGAAGAATGCCAGCTTGCGTCTTTTCCATACTTCTCCTCTGACATCAGCACCTCCCAGGATCCTGTAGTAACCCTTTGCATGAACAGAGCCCTCAGTCAATGCAAAATACTCTGCTTTGATTTCTGTTGCTCACAAGGGGTCAGTTCTATTTCACCGTGTTTATAGACTAGGAAATGGAAGAACATCTTTTCTGTTGCAGAGTTCTTACAAACAAACCCAAGTATGATGCCCCTGGAGAAAGGTGGTAAAATCTGTCAGGAGAGGCAAAGCTCTTGTCTAACCTGCTTTTGAGAGGCCTTCCCTGGCTTCTAAAACTTGTGTCTAATTGGCTAGCCACTTGGGACCCTTTTTCACTTAACTGCTTCCCTTATTTTTTCCACTTTCTGAACATCAGTTATTGACTCCAGATGTATTACATTGTCTTCTTTCAGTGCAATTCTCCTGTAATTTCCTGACATATTTCTGACCTCTTTAAAGAACATTTATATATATATATATTTGTATTTTCTGTAGTGTTAGCAGTACTATGCAGGCTAGTGTCATTCACAGATCTCATTAATGGGTGGCTTACTGCCTCAAGGTCATTGATTTGGATGTTAAACAGAAGCAGAGCTAACCCAACCTTTGCAGCGGCCCACGAGCACCTGGCTCCCCACTTCCCTCTGCAATATACGTCCCCCCCACAAGCACACACATCACCCCTCGCTTCCAACCCAGGCTCTTGGTTCAGAGAAAATTATTATCCCATGTGTGACCATTTTTATTAAGGTCACTAGACCTAATTCTTTCCCATTACATATGTGTCTACAAGCTAAGGAATAGCCCAAATAGCATCTGTCCATCCTCTTGTGTATGTTTGTTTACAGTTGCTATTTATTTAAAAATTAATGGCATATTATTGATACTTTTAAGTCTCACTGATTTTTTTCTAAAATCTGAAGTGTAATCATTAATTTACTTTGTTTAATAGAGAAAACTAGAGTTTGCCTTAACTTTGACAATTGCGTTTCTTCCAACGATCTAATTTAGGAGTTAGAGCCGGGGCCAGGGCAGTTCTTCGGCACTCGTGCCTGCTGGACGGATTATTCTAGAAAGAGATGAGGCTGTCGATCGAAGAAGGTACTGGCATCGGTCCACTCGGTTCCTCTGTGGGTATATTTCTGCTCTTCACGGTCTGGAATGGAGTTCCTGACTGTGATTGCAATCTTTGCACTGAAGTGTGGCCCCAGGGAAACCAACTAAGCAGTCTTTCTGCTCCAGGGAGCTTCAGCTTGAAAGCATCATACACAACAACAACAACAAAACCCTTAAGCTCAGTTTCTTGAAACTAAAAGTTATCTGGGAAATCATCAGCTACATGGTTAGCTTTGATGTCTTTGAAACACACTGTAAGACGTTAGGGTTGGATGAAGGGCTTAAAAGATTTTGAGCATCTTTTAAATGAGTAAAAATGACAAAGCAAACCCAGCCACAGTAGGACAGAGCCTCATGATGTTTGTGAAATGTCATACTCTGTGTAGTGTCTGTGCTGGAGAGAACTGCTTATTACTTGACTGGCTCTGTTACATACTCATGAAACAAAGGTCTTACAGGATCCACCCATTTTGTGTTCTTTTGAGACCTGGCTTTGGATTACCCCTCTTTCCTCTTGTTGCTCCTCTTGCCCTGAACCCTTCAGCAAACTGTTCACCTGGCATCTCTGTCAAAGCTAACAGTCCACTGGAGCAAGAAGCAGGTCAGGCCTTAGCTAACGTTTAGGAGACACCTGTGAAGAGTTCGTAGTTCTACGGTTTTGTCGTTGCACCTGGCCAGCAACCAGGTCAGGTAAAAGGAAATCATCGAGACGCGCAAAGGTGGTTGATGACAGAGCTGGATCCAAGCCACAGCCTTGAGACCACACTCTCTCTACTTGGGTTTCCAAAAATAATAGTGACAAGGCCATGATTAAGGTGAAGCAAATGAGGCACTCACCTTGGCGCGTAAAATGTTTAAGGTACCAAAAAAACAGTAGTCACAATTTGAATGCAATATTTCTAAAAATACAAAATGAATGCAAAAATATGATAACAAAAGATCAAAATTTAGTTTATAGGCAAGAGCAGTAAGCTAAATTATAATATTTAGAAATTATTTAAGATCATAACTTAGTCACGCGAAGTTGTGAAACCCGGCAATTTCCTCAGCTGAAAATGAGATGAGCAGGCCAGGCACGGTGGCTCACGCCTGTAATCCTAGCACTCTGGGAGGCCGAGGTAGGAGGATTACATGAGGTCAGGAGTTCGAGACCAGCCTGAGCAAGAGCAAGACCCTGTCTCTACTAAAAATAGAAAAATCAGCTGGGCATGGTGGCGCGCACCTGTAGTCCCAGCTACTCGGGAGGCTGAGGCAGGAGGATCACTTGAGCCCAGGAGTTTGAGGTTGCTGTGAGCTATGATGACACCACTGCACTCGAGCCTGGGCAATAGAATAAGACCGTGTCTCAAAACAAAAAGCAAATCCACCAGATTCCCCCACTTCTATCTGTCCTAGAGTTTGGGGGTTCATTCTACACATATATTGGAGGGGAGACACTGATAAATTGGGGAGCTTGCAGGAGAGATTTGGAAGCTGAAGAAATGCTGGATGAACTCAGGCTACTCAACCTGAGGGAGGACATGGGCTCTGTCTTCAAATAATTAAAGGATTTAAGGAATTGGACGTATTCTAAAGAGCTCCTAGGATAATATTGGAACCTGGTGGGGAGGGGCGAGGAGGTATAGGGAGGCAAATTGTTGCTCAGTATGCAGACTTTTATCCTTAATAGTTAAAGCTATCAAAGGCAGAATGATCTATTTTACAAAGTAATAGAGGTCTTTGTCGGGAGAGGGCCACATCCCAAGGCTTCCTTTCAATCCAGAATCTGGCTACAATGTTTCATCTCTGAAGAAGTTAAAGTACCAATACAGGACACACTGCCTTTTGACTACAAAGGCGGGTTCTTTTTAATAACGTGGAATCCTCCTACTGTTATTAGAAAACTGTGACTCAGGCAACGGTTTCAGGGATGCTTTAGGGTCAAATCGTGTCCTTACCATAGGAAGAAAATGTGCGGTCATCGGTGCGGCATGCCAGATGTTACGTTCGTCCAATTTCTTTTTAGCGGACTATGGTTTATTTTGGCAACTATATCAGATAACTGTTTTCTATAAAGTCAGGGTGCACTGAAAGAAGAATTAGTGCACAGCAGCACACCAAGGACCCCGTTGTTCTGATGGGTTTCTTTATGCAGAAATTCTTCTGCTCCCGAACAGGCTGTATTCCCAAGGCTGTTGTTCCATCCGTTTGGTGTAGGTGACCGTAGACACACGCTCTCTCTGGGTTGCAGGCAGCGCACACTCGCTTTTGCTCTGGTACGTATTTCGTCATCAGCCAGGAAGTTCAGAATTTGAGATTTAGACGGAGAAGCTTCTATACAGGTGTCAGGCCAGACCCTACAATGGTGGGCAAAGAAACGGGGGTTAGGGGCAAAGAGAGATGGAGGTTTTTATTTTTCCTGGGACTTCTCAGCACTGCGTTGGTGGTTTTGACTATGTATGTCTCTAAATGCCACCTCAGGCTCTGTCTTACTGCAAATCAGAAGGAAGAAGGAAAGGTGGTTGCAAAGGCACAGGATTGTTACCAAGGAAGCGTAAGGTTTCCGCAGCCCCCCACCCTATACACACACCCAAGGAGGAAACCAATCTGCTTCCCTGCTCGTTCTCACTCCAAACTGCCAAAAAGCCCTATCACAGCTCTCTACTTGCTCTAGCCAGGGCCAGAAGAGCTGATGGCAGATATTTTGAGTAAATTTAAGTGGATGCAAAGCTGACGGGCTCTGTCTTAGATTTCAGGAAGAAAATAGTTTACTTTTTAAGCCCTAATGATTTTTGATCATTTCTTCTCAATTCAGCAGCAAGGCGCATATATGTCTAAAAACATGATGCGTCATACGTATTTGTAAGATGTAAACTGGAAATAAGAATCTCCAGGTAAATGAGTCTAGCTAGTTCTTTTCCTTAGAGCCAAAACTGCTTGTTCAGTCAATCCTCTCATGATCTGTTTCTATTCATGTAGGCTTTATTTAGTCTAAAGCAAAGTCGGAAGATATATACAGCACTGTTTACGTTAATATTATATTAAGAATTTGGTTTACCCACATGGGTATGTGCCAGGGAATTTAAATTGCCCTCAGGAAGAAAAAGGAAGGGAGGGAGGAAGAAAGGGAGGGAGGGAAGGAAAAGAAAAGAGAATTGTGGAGTTGTGGCTAAAACCTGCCGTTTTTGCTTACCCCATTCATTCTGTCTCAGGCATTTCAGCACTCAGTAAAGTCGAGGAATCTTTTTCTTCAGAGACTTTGACATCTCTATAGTCATGGACCACATAATGACATTTTGGTCAATGATGGACTGTATATATGACGGTGGTCCCAAGATATTATAGTACTATATGTTTACTGTACCGTTTCTATGTTTAGACGTGTTTAGGAACACAAATAATCACCATTGTGTTACAAGTGCCTAGAGCAGCAGTCCCCAACCTTTTTGGCACCAGGGATTGGTTTCATGGAAGACAATTTTTCCTTGGACCAAGGGTGGAGGGGGGTTAGTTTGGGGATGATTCAAGTGTGTTACATTTATGGTGCAGTCCAACCTCTCTGCTAATGATAACTGTATTTGCGGATACTCCCCAGCGCTAGCATCACCACCTCAGCTCCAACTCCGACCATCAGGCATTAGAGTCGCATAAGGAGCCGCAACCTAGATCCCTCGCATGCGCAGTTTACAGTAGGGTTTGCACTCCTATGAGAATCTAATGGTGCTGCTGATCTGACAGGAGGCGGAGCTCAGGCGGTGATGCAAGTGATGGGGAGCGGCTGTAAATACAGACGAAGCTTTGCTCACTCACTTCCTGCTGTGTGGCCCAGTTCCTAACAGGCCAGGACTGGTACTGGTCCTCTGCCTAGGGGTTAGGGAGCGACCGCAGGCCTGCAGTATTCAGAACAGGTTTGTAGCTTAGGAGCAATAGGCTGCACCACATAGCCTAGGTGTGTAGTAGGCTGTACCCTCTAGGTCTGTGTAAGTCCACTCTGTGACATTCACACGACGAAGAAATCCTCGTGACGCATTTCTCAGAACACGTCCCTGTCATTAAGTGATGAGTGACTGTACTTGCAGTGGGTCCTGAAGAGATTTGAAGCCCTTTAATTTCCTGGGACTCTTGTATTGAATTAGTTACATTATTGGTATTCCAATTAATCATAATCAAGAAAGATGCTGGAAGACAAAGTAGCAAAATGGTAAAGAGCAGAAACACAGAGTCAGACAGCCCTTTCTGGGCTTGTTTCCTTTTTGTTGTGACTGGCGGGTTACTTACACACTACATTTCAGTTTCTTCACTGTTAAAAGTCCTGGGCGTTTGTGAGGATTAAATAACATAATATATATATATAAGGCGACTAGTACAGTGCCTGGAACATAATAAGTGCTCAAAAAACTGTCAGAAAGCAAAAACAAAACAAAATATAAAATCCCCAGTTGATTAGCACAGAATCGTAGAACTCTATTTCTGAAAGGACTGTGTACTCTCTCTAGTCTGGCGGTTGGCAATTTTTTTCGTAAGCTAGGGTTCTTTGAATGGAATATTATGAAGAACCTGATGTGTCAAAGAAATAAAAGCAGAGCTGGGCCCGGGTGTGGGGAGAGAAGTGGGCAAAGCTCCGCCGCTGTCTCCTCCTGACTTCACTCCCTTGAAATACCTCGAGGTATCTGACGTCTCTCTTCCAGAGCACAGTTTGAAAACCAGTCCCCAGTCTGGTCCAGTGCCACCATTTCACCAATAAGGGAGTGGCCCAGACACGTGAGTTGCTTTTTCAGTGCACGGACGGGAGCTGCAACCTGAATTCCTGTTACAGACGCTGCCCCTACAGCACAGAACGTGGCACTACATGGCGGAGCTATACCGAGAAGCTGTGAAAGCTCTAGAGCCTGAGTTCACTGTATGTGAACCTTTTTCCCCTGTAGTAGATGACAATCTTCTTGGCGGCCCATTTCCATTTTCGAGTTTATTTTTCAACTGTTGCCACTTAAAACATTTCCTGTGAGGTTCCAGTACCTTCTATCAGTCTTCAGGACAAATGGCAGCTGTATAGATTTCCATTAAATTGGCCTAGAAACAACTTGACCCTTGTCCTCCACTCTCTACCTCTGCCTTCTGTGGTCCTCGCGACACTAAGTTAAACGCCATGATTTCCAAACGTTTTCACGTTCGGGGGATTTTACTTCAACCCCTTGACCAGAGTGTTCTCTCAGGCTTATTAGCGCAGTTCAGAAACGTAAACAACGAAGCTGACTCGATGCAAGTTTGAAGTCAATGTATTTTCTTTTTGCGATAAGGCTGTGTTTGTACAAACAACCCTGGACTTTATTTGGAAAAGAAAAAAGATGTAATGCAGTTTATGACCGCCACGTATTTCCAAACGTGGCTGGTTTCCTGTTAGGTTATTCCTGTGTTTTTGAGTTCTTGGGGCAAGTTTAAGGTCTTTTTATTTACTTTTGGAAAAGAAGAAAGTTGAGTTCAGAAGGCCAGGGCTTGGCGCCCGCTCTGAGCCAGGTGGTTGGATGCAAGGGGGAGGCAGGATTCTCAGTCGCCACGAAAGTTGACCCAGTGTCCTGGTTTGCACCGATCACCCGGGCTTCTAATTACTCGTGCGCGTGCCCGCGTCTGCTCTCTGCTGGGAGCAAAGACAGATCCTTTAAATCTCTCTCAAAGGTCTCTACATCCTGGTCACTGCCTAGCTCAGGGTGGGTGCTTAAAAAATATTTATTGACTGACTATCCAAGAGACTTACTAGGTGTAAACCATGCATGTTGAAAAGCTCCATTACTACAGATTCCTATCTATATGAAAGGAAAATACATATTGTGATAGTATTCTACTAATCTGAAAGAAATTTCTAATGGAATGGAAGAGTATTATTAGAACAAAGGTAGACGACCCCTTTTGGGTGGCTCATTTCCATTTTCATGTTTATTTTTCAGCAGTTTGTCTGGAACTATAGCTTTCAGTTTCTGGGCCAATAGAACTAGACTGGAGACAAAATGAATTTAGTAACACATACATGTAAGAATTATTGAGCACTTAGCCTATGCCAGGCACAAATCTAAGAGCTTTATGTATCATGTCTCATTTAATCCTTACAATACTATAAAGCAGGCTGTTATTATCCCCATTTTACAGATGTGGAAACAAAGACTGAAATCACCAGCTCATGGTGGTGGTGGGATTTGAACCCAGGCAGTATGACTAGGGCCCGTTTAACCCTTAATGACTGGCTGACTGAGTGACGTGCAAACAGAGGAAAACAGTGCATTTGCCACAGTAAAACTACAAACGTCTCAACAGCTCTTATTTCTTCCCAGTTGATTTAGTTGAAAGCTCTGATGTCCTGAATTTCCTGAGTTTTGGAGAAAGATGAGACAAAGCCCTCAGGATGTTAACCGTTTTTTTTTCTTTTTTCTTGATGTGACAGAAAATTTCATAAATCACTGCTCTATTTAATTTTCTTAACAAATTACATTTCTTAGAGCACATTTCTTTTGAGTTCCTCTAGACATTTCACAGATATTACCCAAATGATTTTTACCACACCAGCATGAGGATGTTAAAGGTAAACATTATTCCCATTGGCATGGATGGAGAAACTGAGGCCCAACAAGGCCAAGTGGCTTGCCCAGGGTCCTGTCGGTCACTCCAGAGCGGGCCCTAAGCCCTGGCCTTCTGAGTCGTGTTCCGTTTCCTGTGCACTGACACGCTGAGTCATGTCCACTGTGAGCATCAGTCTTCCACGTGCTGAGAAGTGGAGATGAGCCATCTCGTTCTCTTTCAGGTTTGTGGATGACTCCTACAAGACCTTGACTTGCTCCCCAGGAAACACCGTGTTACTGGGTTTCCCGCCATCCTGTTCCCCAGCTGACCATGAACCAGCCGGACCCTGCCGACGACCCGGACCCCAGCCCCACGCCCCTGTGCACGGTGTGCGGCCAAGCCCACTCCCCCGAGGAGAACCACTTCTACACCTACACGGAAGACGTGGACGACGACCTCATCTGCCACATCTGCCTGCAAGCTTTGCTGGACCCCCTGGACACTCCGTGCGGACACACCTACTGCACGCTCTGCCTCACCAGCTTCCTGGTGGAGAAGGACTTCTGCCCCGTGGACCGCAAGCCTCTGGTCCTGCAGCGCTGCAAGAAGTCCAGCATCCTGGTCAACAAGCTTCTCAACAAGCTGCTGGTGACCTGCCCTTTCACGGAGCACTGCGCGGAGGTGCTGCAGCGCTGCGACCTGGAGCGTCACTTCCAAACGAGGTAGGTCTTCCTGGGAAGCCCCTGTGTCCCAAGGCCCCGGGGCCTCCAGTGCCCCGGCTGTTCCACCAGATGCCTGTCTCTCCGTCTCCCTCCGTAACCGACAAAAGGATCCGTTCAAAACAAGCAACATTCTAGGTGTTTATGGTTCAGTGTGAGAGAACAGCACTTAGGAGAGGTGTGTTTATGGTCTTTGAAAAAAAATTATGATAAAATATGCATAACATAAAATTTACCATTTTTAACTACTTTCGGGTGCACAGTTGAGTGGCATTAAGTACTTTCACGTTTCGTTACAACCGTCAGCACCATCCGTCTCTAGAACTTTCTCATCTTCCCAAACGGAAACTGTCCCCATTAAACGCTAGCTCCCCCAGCCCTGGACGCCACCCTCCTGCTCCCTGTCTCCAAGAGTGAGTGGCCATTCTAAGTACGTGGTGTAAACGGAATCGCGTGGGATCTGCCATTTGTGACCGGCCCCTTCCTGAGCGTGTGCTTTGGAATGTGCGAGACGCCGGAGGGAGCTGAGGAGCAGCTTTCTCTGAGGCCCCAGGAAGATTTCTTGGTGGGCATCACTTGCTTTTTCACTTAAGAGGAAAAAAAAAACAATCTCCCGGTTTGACCCGTGATTATTAGAATTTCCTCTGTGCAGAAACTGACAAAGCCCAACTGTTGTCTGAGAGTGTGCGAGGTGTTTTCAAGTACGTTTTCAAAGGAGAAATTGAGAAAACTCTGGTCCTCCAAGTGACTTGATCTGCTGACTTTGCTGCCAAGTCACTAAGTTCCACGCACACTGGTGGCCGCAGCGGGTGACTGACATCGCCCGCCCCGCCCGCTGTGTCTTACTTTGTCCTCTGGCGTCGTCATTGTCATGCTCCCGGCGTTCTTTGAGTGACGGCCTCGGGGGCGGCCCTGGGTCCTGTTTCACGGAGGAGCTCTCTCCAGACATTCAAAGTGCTTAATAAAGGGGACACTCAGACCACAATTATGTCGTAAGAGGAAATTTGGAAGCTGGTGTTTGTCTTGGTTCCTGTCATGACAAGGGCGAGAGGCAGGTGCAGGCAATTTTTTAAAGGCCACATACCTTAGGTTGTGAATCCGAGTCTTTGTCTTTTGGGA
>CAUYSK010071158.1:0-17172 GCA_963575035.1 Avahi laniger
TATTCCTAAGTATTCTAAGTTTTTTGGCACCACTGAAATGGACTTTTTTTTTTTTGAGACAGAGTCTTACTCTTTTGCCCGGGCTAGAGTGAGTGCTGTGGCGTCAGCCTACCTCACAGCAACCTCACACTCCTGGACTCAAGCAATCCTGCCTCAGCTTCCCAAGTAGCTGGGACTACAGGCATGTGCCACCATGCCCGGCTAATTTTTTCTATATATTTTTAGTTGTCCGATTAATTTCTTTCTATTTTTAGTAGAGATGGGGTCTTGCTCCTGCTCAGGCTAGTTTCGAACTCCTGAGCTCAAACAATCCACCGTCCTCAGCCTCCCAGAGTGCTAGAATTATAGGCATGAGCCACCACGCATGGCCTGAAATGGACTTTTTCTATATTTTCTGACACATACACACACAGAGTTGATTTTCGTATATTTGCTTTTTGTCTTGCTACCTTGCTAAATTTATATATTAGCAATATTAGTTGTTTTGTAATTTCTGTGGGATTTAAAAAATGTAAACAGGTAAAACGCAATTAGGGACAGTTTTGCATCTTTCTTTCTAATCTGTATATACATTGCCTTACGTGTCATGTACAGATCAGACAGGTTTTGATTTTGTACCGATCACTCAGTGTATTTGCACTCATTACTCCTATCTGGTCTGATGATTTGTCTTCTCTCAGGGAAGTCACTTCTCTGGGTTAGAGAACCTTGAGTTGAGTATGTTCCCTTCTTTTGATAACAGGTATGATTTGATAAGTAACTGCATAGGTGGTTTTTATAATTAGCTCTAAGTCACTAAAATGCAATGGAGAATTAAGATGTGGATAGGGTACATAATATCTAGTATTTGATTAGCTTTGGTCATAAATTGATTATAAAATGAGTTTCGAACACATTGGTAACCCGTAATTTCCTAACCATTTAATGCTTAGGAAATTATACATAGCTGAGAAGAGCCAGAGGGTTTTCCATGCTAATTTTTGGTTCTTTGCGCTTAGTTCTGCACTCCTGGAATTGACTTTTCCATATTGCTTCTGAATTTTAGGGAGAGGTTTAGGGTATAGTAGGAACATATTTTATTTCTTCATTACTGTTTAGTCCATGATTTTTCTACTTACATCTGTTTATCTGGCATTGGGACATCAAGTGTCCAGAATGGAAAACCATAGTTGAAAATGTCAGAATTTGTTGTACTCAAATGCTTTTATATTGTTTAATGTGGTTTGAAATTTTATGGTTCTTCTTTTTGCCATTTATGAGCTAATATTCCAAGGCCTGTAACATATTTAAAGCCTGTAACATATTTAAAGCCTGTATAAATAAAGAGAGGCTTTAAGATGGCTGACTAGAGGCATCTGGTACATGCCTCCTCCACAACTAAGAACCAAAATAGTGAGTAATCACATTTTTAATAGATCATCTAAGAGAGAACACTGGCATTCAACAGAGAAGTGACAGGAAACACCTCAAAACAAAGGAGAGGGAAGTGAGGCAGCCTGCTCAGCTGGGATGGGATGGGATCTTGGAAAGGCTCCCCAGTGTAGGGAAAGGGTGAGTAAGTGACCCCAAGCAGTCCATATTTCCACCATGGACTCCTGCATCCTAGCCATGGAAAACCCCTAGATCTTCATAGGGCCCACAAGTAACTTAGGGAGCTGCCTAGAGACTGCATGGCACTGCTCCAGAGAGGGAGCTCAGGCTGTTTCCTATACACATCCTGAGACCTAAGCAACTACAGAAAGGCAGTATATTGAGAGCCCAGCCTCCACCAGACTGTATCCTGCCGGGGGCCTAATAGTCCTTCCATGTCCACATCTCTGGAACTCTATTGACATTCCCTGCCATGGCTGGCTGCTGCTTCTAGGGCTGAGGCGGAAGCCCTTGGCAAAGACCCTGCTATCCCCAGCAGTGAGGCCACTGTGCATTTTTAGATGCCCTAAGGACAAACTCCCCCATGCACAGTAGCTGCTGCTGTGAGCTGCCTCAGCTAGAGCCAAAGCACAAGCGAAGTGTGTGCACCCGAGCTGCTTGCCTATGACTGCTGCCACTGAAAGCAACCCTACCCTCCACGGTAGCACAGCTACAGTACTGTTGTTGTTGCCCCTATCAGAGCATTCACCTTGAGCCTGGGGATAACCCCACTCCTGCCTACCACTACCAGCACCTGCAAGCACCACCTGGGGGGCCTGAGAACAGATCTGCTTAGCCCAACTCCAACCCCCAGTGCCTGAGAATACCATATCGGGGCCTGGGGACCACTGAGCCCAGTCCACTACCACTGGCACCTGAGCATTCCTCCCAGGGGCCTCAGGTTGGGCACACCCAACTTACCACCACAGCAAGCACCCATCCTCCTAGGTACCTGTGGGTCTGGGGACTAGCTCATCAAGTCTGTCGCAGCCACCACAAACACCAGCACAGACTGCTTGAAACTGATATGCTAGTCCTGCCACTGCAACTGCCATCGTTCATACCATGCTTATTGCCCAGGAACCTGAGAACCAGCCCACCCGCCTGACCCCCCTCTGCCACTGCTGGCACCTAAGTAAGCTGCATGGAGGCCTCTGAATCAGCCCTCTTGGACCTGCTAACACGGGTGCCTGCACATAATACCCTAGTGCCAAAAGCCTGATATGCTCAGCTCACTGCTACCACCCTTGGGGCCCAGTGAGAAGCTTGACTAGCATCTTTGTCCCCAGGAAAACTTCACTGCAATCTCCAACAACAACTATACCCTAAACCACTGATGAAATCACAGATACCACTGACAGTATTTATAGCTGAACAAGCCATACAGAGACTATACTGCGTGCGCGTATACACACACACACACACACACACACACACACACACACTCTCACACAGAATCAAAGCCCAGGTGCCCTCCCCAACCAATAACATAGATACATATTGAGGAAGAAGTTCTCCCCTACAAAAACAAAGCCAAAAAACTGAAAGAAGTGACTGTTATACCGTATGGGCAGATATCAACATAAGGACACAAGAAATATGAAAAACTGAGGAAATATGACACCTTGAGAGGAACACAATAATTCTCCAGTGACAGATTCTAATACAAAAAATTTATGAAAGCCCTGATAAAGAATTCAAACTACTGATGTTAAAGAAGCTTAGTGAGCTGTAAAAGAAATATAGAAAAACAATATAAAAAGAAAAACCAGAAAAAAATTCAAGATATGAATGAGAAATTTACCAAAGAGATAAACATCATAAAAAAGGACCAAACAGAAATTCTGGAACTGAAGAATTCATGAAATCAAATGCAAAATACACTGTAAAGTTTCAATAATAGACTGGACAAGCAGAAGAAAGAGTTTCAGAACTTAAGACAGATCTGTTGAAATAACCCAGTCAGACAAAAGTAAAGAAAAAAGAATAAAATAGAATGAACAAAGCGTATTGTGACATATGGGACACCATGAAGCAACCAAATATTTAAGTTTTTTTTTGTCCCAGAAAGTGAAGAGAAAATGAAAGGGTTAGAACACCTATTTAATGAAATAATAGCTGAAAGCTTCCCATATCTAACAAAAGATTTAGATATACAAAGAAACTCAGAGATCCCCAAATAGATACAACCCCAAAAGATCTTCGCCACATCATATTTTAGTCACACTGTCAAAAAGTCAAAGACGGAATTCTAAAAACAGCAAGAGAAAAGTGTCTAGTCACTTATAAGAGAAGCCCCATCAGACTAACAGTGGATTTGTTAGAAGAAGCCTTACAGGCCAGGACTGAATGGGATGATAATATTCAACGTGCTCAAAGAAAAAAAGTCAGCCAAGGATACTATACCCAGCAAAGGTACCCTTTACAAGTGAAAGAGAAATAAAGTCTTTCTTGGACAAGCAAAAACTGAGGGAGGTCATCACAGGTCCTACAAGAAATGCTTAAACAAGTCCTAAACCTAGAAATGAAAGGATTATATCCAGCATCATAAAAATACATGAAAGTATAAAATCCACTGGTAGAGCAAACACACAAATGAGGAAGAGAAAGAAATCGAATGTTAACACTACAGAAAACCATCAGTGATAAACAAGAAGAGAGAAAGAAAGGAACATAGGATATATAAAACAATCAGAAATAAGTTAATAATATGACAGGAATAAGCCCTCACGTTTCCATAACCTTGAATATAAATGGATTAAACTTTCTACTTAAAAGATATAGGCTGGATGAATGGATAAAAAAATTGCCCAACTATACACTGTCTACAGAAAAACTCATCTCTCTTGTTAAGACATAGATACTGAAAATAAAGAGATGGGAAAAGATATTCCATGCAAACAGGTACCAAAGAGAGCAGGAGCAGCTATACTTACATCAGATAAAACATATGATGTGTCAAAAACAATAAAAAGAGACAAAGAAGATTACTGTATCATGATAAAGGGATAAAATTAGCAGGAGGTTATAACAGTTCTAAACATCTATGTACCCAACACTGGAACACTCAGATATCAAGCAAGTATTATTGGATCTAAAGGGAGAGAGAGAGTCCAACATAATAATAGCAAGGGACTTCAACACCCCACTCTCAGCATTAGATAAATCATCTAGACAGAAAATTAACAAACATTGGATTTAAATTGCACATTATACCAAATGGATCTAATAGATATTTATGGAACATTTCATCCAACAACTGCAGAATATATATTCTTCTCATCACCACATGGAACATCCTCCAGGATAGACCATGTTAGGATATAAAATAAGTCTCAACAAATTTAAAAAAATCAAAATTATATCAAGTATCTTCTCACATCACAATAGAATAAAACTAGAAATCAATAACAAGAGGAACTTGGGAAACTGTATAGAAGCATGGAAATGGAACAACATGTTCCTGAATGATCACTGGGGCAAGGAAGAAATTAAGGAGAAAATAAAAAAATTTCACGAAACAAATGAAAATTGAAGCACAACCTATGGGATACGACAAAAGCAGTGCTAAGAGGGAAGTTTATAGCAATGAACACCTACATCAAAAATGTAGAAATATTCCCAAATAAACAATCTCATAATGTATCTGAAGGAACTAGAAAAGCAAGTAGAAAACTCTAAATTAGTAGAAGGAAAGAAATTATAAAAATCATCGGAGAGCTAAACAAAATAGAGCCTATAAAAACAATACAAAGAATCAGTGAAACAAAAAGTTGATTATTTGAAAAGGTAAACAAAATCAATAAACTGCACCTAGAGTAACTGAGGAAAAAAATAGAGAAGATCCAAATAAACAAAATCAGAAATGAAAAAGGGGACAGTAAAACCGATACCACAAAAATAAAAAAGATCATCAGAGACTGTTATGAACAACTATATACTAACAAACTGGAAAACTGAGAAGAAATGGATGAATTTGTGGACATAGATAATCTACCAAGATTAAATCAGGAAGAAATACAAAACTTTAACAGACCAATAATGAATAACGAAATTGAAGCAGTATTGAAAAGACTCCTAGCAAAGAAAAATCCGGGAATCAGATGGCTTCACTGCCAAATTGTACCGAACATACAGAGAAGGTCTAATACCAGTTCTCAAACTATTCCACAAAATTGAAGAGGAGAGAATTCTCCCAAATTTATTCCACGAGGACCCTGATACTCAAACCAGGCAAGGATGCAACAACAATAAAAAGAAGAAAACTACAGGTCAGTATTCCTCATGAACATGTCTCAAAAGTCCTCAGCAAAGTACTACCAAATCAAATCTTGTAGCACATCCAAAAGATAATATACCATAATACAGTGGGATTTATCCCAGGGATGCAAGGATGGTTCTACATATGAAAATCAATAAATGTCATACATGACATCACCAGAATGAAGGACAAAAACCATATTATCATCTCAATAGATGGAGAAAAAGCATTCAGTAAAATTCAGTGTCCTTTCATGATAAAAACTGTCAACAAACTAGGCATTGAAGGAACATACCATAACATGATAAATGTAAACCCACAGATAACATTGTACTGAGTTTGAAGTTACAGTGACATAAAATGATGCCACTGCACTGTAGCCCAGACAACAGCGAGACCCTTTCTCAAAAAGAAAAAAAAAAATCAATAAACTTATAGTATTTTAGAAACATATCTTTGATACAGTATGATAAACCATATTTTAATTGATAGATTTGTTAAAATTTTCTTTTAGCATAAGTATCTGAATTATGTTCTTTCCATATCTGTTGTTACTGATTCTTTAGTAATAGGTTTTTTTCAAACCTATTTTCTGAGTTTAAGTGTTGCCTATTCAGTTGCATTTCTTGTCAGATGGATTTCTATGTTATTCCAGTAAATTTTTTTCAGTCTATCTACATTTTAGTTTTTGCTTTTTCTTCTGAATTGTTCTTATTTGGAACTTGATGGAAGTCTTGCTGGTTCACTGATTAAATCACAGCAGAATCCCTGAGTTTAAGAAATCACCCCCAAAATATTGACCGTGTAAAGAATTGTTTTAAAAGGAGAGAAAGGGATGTTGCTATGTTTGGAATTGTTTCAGGACTTTATACCAGCCCACGTCTATCGTATCGTATAGTATATAACACTATCACAATAGGAACTGGAATTAATTGTAAAAGAGTTTGCTTCTATGCCCTTCCAGTTCTATGATTTTATGTTTGCAGTCTTTATTTAAACTTGCTTTAAATGATATTTTCATATACTTGGTTATCTGCAAAAGACAAGTCCTGAAGGCTTACAACTTACTGTGGGATTTCCGGTGTGTGTGTATGTAAAACTAGTTTTAAATAAACAATTATTAAAATATGGGTATTTTCAGTAAAAAGAAAATAAAACCCTTTAACTACATCAAGAGTAACGCCACAGGTTTTAAGAAAGCTCTCCAAATTTATCCATAGTCACAGTTTAGTATTTATTTAGGGACTAAATAGTACCTGAGGTCCTCTAGTAAAATTAGTATATATAATATTTCAAATGAACAAGATATAGACTTAATTTAAATCAAGTGTAGATCTTGAACTATATACTTGAACATTGGTGCTAATTCTTTGTCAGCTTTATAATTTTGTAACTGCTGATTTGTGTACGAGTAAGGGACAGTTGAATCAACATCTGTTTTTTAGTGAAAAAAGTTTAATTCTCTTGCAGAAAAAGCAGTATTTTCAAAATTTGTCATTTAAACAAATGGAAATGAGTTTAACACAATGTTATGTTCAAAGCACCGGATAAAATGTTTTATGCTTGTTTTATTTTCATTCTAACATCAAGTCCTCCCTGCAGTGGCTGCTGTTACAGCATTTTCCTTTTTCACCTTATTTTGGAAAAACAAAATTTTTTTCTCAGAATTCAAGCCCATGTTTGCATCATGTTGAAAGATTGGCATATATTTGTCTGTGAGCGATATTTTTTTGTGACTAGATGAATCCGTCCTTTAGCAGCCAAGGGGACAAATTATTCTGAATTGAATTCTTAGCCCTCATCTTTACTTTATAAGTTGCTTGTAAGCCCCTTATTCTTGTGTTTAAAAAATTTTTATTATATATCTTCAAGGGCAGATTTTACTTATTATAGTTACTTGTGGAAGGATACCAAGCAAAGCAAAATACATAAATGACAGTTTCAGAAATGTATAGTTGTACTTTAAAATAATTTGTTATAAGATTATAGAATATTATTTTTTAATTCAAGTTTTTAAAAATATAATTTATCTTTTGTAATAGCTGATGTAAAAACTTCTGAGGTAATAAGTTTTTATTCAAAATATTAGCACCATTTCAAAACAGACAAAGGATCAGGTTTTAGTAAATTAATTTTATTGATATATAACTGCACTGAGGTTTACTCAATACCTATTTATTCTTTTTTCTTGTAATTTCTTCTGTCTTCTACGGTTTACTCACCAAAAGGACCTCCAGAGTTCTGACTTAATAGATAGAACTGGACTGTCAATATTATTCTTAGAGAAAACTGCCCCAACTAACAAATTATTAAAAGGCAGTGCCACTAAAATTATAATACATCACTTGATCATGGGGATATATTCTGAGAGTTATGTTGTTAGCTAATCATGTCATTGTGTGAAATCATCGAATGTACTTAGAGAAACCTAGATGGGGTGGGGTGCGGTGGCTCATGCCTGTAATCCTAGCACTTTGGGAGGCCAAGGTGGGAAGCTTGCTTGAGGCCAGGAGTTTGAGACCAGCCTGAACAAGAGCAAGACCCCGTTTCTACAAAAAACAGAAAAATTAGCTGGTTGTGGTGGTATGTTCCTGTAGTTTCAGCTACTAGGGAGACTGAGGCAGGAGGATTCCTTGAGCCCAGAAGTTTGAGATTGCAGTGAAGACACCACTGTACTGTAGCCTGGGCAACACTGTAAGACCTTGTCTCAAAAAAGAAAGAAAGAAAGGAAGGAAGGAAGGGAGGGAGGGAGGGAAGGAAGGAAGAAAGGAAGGAAGGAAGGAAGGAAGGAAGGAAGGAAGGAAGGAACCTTGATGATATAGCTTAATATATACCTAGGTTATATATGTTATGTATATGCCTGTTGCTCCTAGGCTACAGACCAATGTGGCATGTTACTGTACTGTACTCAATACTGTAGGCAATTGTACTTAATAGTATTTATTTATCTAAACATAGAAAAGGTTGAGTAAGATGAACCTCTGTAATGAATGTGGTAGTTTAAAAGGCAACTCGAAGTTTCCAATTTCTGATTCTGTCTTTTTAAGATCTGATATTTGTAGTATCTCAGCAATATAGAGCTTCTCAAAATTTCTCTGAGTTCATTCCCTGTTGGTCCCAAGATTTGGGCATTTTTGAAATCTGATACAAATATGAAGTTCTACAAAGTATTATCACTCCATGAAGAATTGGGAAATTTTAGAAGCCAGAAAAAAAAAAAATCTGTTCTGAAGACACTTAAATAACATTCCTACTTGTTAACACATTTAGGTAAAGTCAGACTTCAATGAACTTTTCCCCCGAAATAAACAATAAGGAGTACACTGTCAGTAGATATTGAATATGAGCAGTACTTCAGTGTCTTGTTTGCAGTACAGTTGTGATCTGCACAAAGCTTAACTGTGCTGTTAAACTTTGTTGCTGATTTCATTCATATAGCTTTCTAGGCTTAATCAATTGTTTGATTATATGCTCAAGTTTTTCTTCATTTTTCTTTTCTATAGCAAATGGTACGTTTCTGACTTAGAAGTAAGTTGGTACAATGTAGGGGATCAGTTGTGATAATGATAATCAAAATAATATTAGTAATAAAGTTGTTACCAAATTTAATCCTTGTTAGAGATTGTGTGGGATTGGGACTATTAGGTAGTTATGTATTTAGGGAATTAACTGAATCATGACCAAAGTGAATCAGCACTTCTGACCAGATTCCCAGTGGGAGATGTACGCAAGGGTTAGTGACGGGCAAGGGAGGCAAATTACCATTGACAGAGAACTCCCAGTGAAGAGAACTGGAACAAGCTAGACTAGAGCACTGTGATTTACAAAATCTTTATAGAATGCTCATCTTTTATACCTGGAAAATAATATGTTTGTCCCTAATATCTAGTTAGAGCAAGTCTAGACATTTGCCAGCCTGGCTCTGGGAGGAGGGATAGTAGGGATATTTAAAGAGAAAATTTCTGTAAATGAATCTGCCTGAAGTCTGCTTTATCACTTCTGTTTTATGGAAGGTAAAGAGAAGAGTGAATGCTGAGTGAGATGGCCAAGCCTCCTTTTGAGATTGTGCCTTGACCTTTGGCATTACAGTGGTAGCAAAGAAGAGATGGAGAGAGAGCCATTTAATACACAGTGAAGGACACTACACCAATGCAGGTGTATTTCTTTGAACTAATGGAATCATTACCTCAAAAAGAAACAACATACCTTGTAACAGTTATACCCCATTTTTCCCTCCCCCAATTCCTGAAAACCATTAATCTTTCTATTTCTATGGAAGTGCCTATTCTGGACATTTCGTATAAATGGAACCATGCAATTTGGTCTTTGTAACTGGCCTCATTTACTTAGCACATAATGCTTATTCACTTCATTCATGTTGTAGCATGTATCAATACTTTCTTTTTATTAACGAATGATATCCTTTCATGGATATACCACATTTTTATTGATTAATCAGTTGATAGATGTTTAGATTGTTTCTATTGGCAGTTATGAATAATGCTTCTATGACATTTGTGTATAAGTTTTGGTTTGACACATGTTTTTATTTCTCTTGGGTTTTTGCTGGATCACATGGTAACTTTTTGTTTGGTATTTTGAGGAACTACCCAACTGTTTATTTAAATGGCCTTCACACTGGCATTATGTAAGTTCCAATTTCTCCACATTCTCCCAGATCTTCGTTTTGTCTTTCTTTTTGGTCATAGCCATGCTAGTTAGTGTGAGAATTGGTATCTCCTTGTGGTTTTGATTTGCATTTTCATAATGACTAATGATGTTGAGCATCTTTTCATGTGCTTTTTGGCCATTTGTATTTTTTCTTTGGAGAAATGTGTATTCATACCCTTTGCCCATTTTTTAGTTGGGTTATCTTTTTATTGTTGAGTTGCCAGAAGTCTTCATATGTTCTGGATACATCTTTTCTCTTGACATGAGAATTTTTTTGTTTAATATTAAGAAAAAACATTTAGAAAAGTGTATTGTCACAGTTTGGGTTTTTCAAAAGTATACTGTTGTGGATGCTGAGGCAGAATTTGGGGTGCCAAATATTTATTAGAGATCAGCACTTTTGAAAGGAATAAAAAATATGATCAGCCAGAGGGAAAAGTTGAATGTACATGCAGGCCTGACAAAACTGCTCCCAGCCAATCTGGCAGCAAGCTCTGGAGCAAATATTGCCTATCAGAGTTATTGTACATCATGCCAAAATGGCTGGGCCTTCATATTCCCACTTGGCTTAGTCACTGAACTAGAGTAAACATGGGGAAGGTGTGACCTTGAGTGAGGCAGCACTCTGCACCTGAGGCCAGCTCTGAAGTGGTGGACAGCAGGAGGCTGTTTGCTGACTACACTCCCTGTAGCTGAGCAGCAAGTTCCCCTTGAAGAGGCCTCTGGCTAGCTCACCTTAGTGTCTGCCATATGCATATCGTATTTTAAAATCTAGGTTGAACCTTGAGATCACAAAGTTTAGCAGAGATGCTAGTGAGCATGTTTATGGAATGAGAAAATTTGATGCTGACTTTGAAAATGTATTATTACTGCTATTTCATGACATTGGCTGTTTTGAAATCTTCTGAAGATAATTTCTACTTATTTAATTTGGTCTGGAGTTATGTACATTTATAATATTATTTGAATTTTATTGTTTATATTTATCATAGAATTAGACTCTCTTAACTAGCTTATATAACATTTATATTTGACCCATATAAACAAGACTGTTTGTTTACATATTCTGTTTTTCTAAAATTTTGAGTGTGGCGTATTCTTTTTGAGAATTTGTCTTTGACCATAGCTGTGCCATTTCTTCTATGTATTATGAAAATTTAAAAACTATTTAAATTTTTTTTTCTTTTGAGAGGCTTCAAAATTGAGTATTGTCTTAGTCCCTGTTTAATTTCTTAACTTCAGTTTTAGCATTGGTTTTACAGATATTCTAAGATTTTCTGTTTTGGCCTTTTTGAGCTTCTGTGTTTTTGCTTAGCCAAAAAACAATATGAAACCTAACCAGATTATTACCAGTTTGGGAACCTAATAAAAAGGCACAGTAATGCAATATTTTCTTTTAAAATCTTTTTATTTGCTTTTTCTTAACCTTTGGCTTTGTATGTTAGATGCTTGGTTTATCAAAGTATTATGAGAAATGAAGGGGAGTAATTTTTATCAGTAATTCTGCATAGCATACTGAATATACTGAGACAATTTTGGTTGACCACTTTAGTCTATAGATATAAATAACTAGGTCCAACTTGCCCAAACCCCAAATTGTAATACTTGCCAATAATAGAAATTAGTACATGAGAATATGAATCTTCTGCAGAATAGGAAATTGGAATTGTTTTTCTAGTGAAGTTGAGTAGTTTAACTCATCACCGTGGTAGAATAAAAGGAGCTCATTCATAAGGAGTTAGACTAGAGTTGGAATCCCAGCCACATTTTACCATGTGAGATGCCTTAGCCAGGTTTACTTAGCTTCTCAAAGCCCAAGATTACACATCTTTGGACAATGCAGGTATGTCTACTCTGCCTACCCCTGCCAATTGTGGTAATGACCTAGTAAGATAATGGGTATGAAAGGTATTGGTGACCTTGTAACCAATGTAGGAGACAATTGGAACAATGTTCTTTTTTGGGCAAAACTTTAATCCAAATGAAAGTGGAACTCACATGCTTGATCATTGTCTAAGCACACATTTTAATAAGGTTTAAAAGGAATGTAAAAGAAATAAATTATATTAAAAATTAATTTAAATTCTATTATGATTACCTTCTTCTTTTTCTTTTAATTCTTTTTTTTTTTTTTTTGAGACAGAATCTCATTTTGTCACCCTGGGTAGAGTACAGTGGCATCATCACAGCTCACTGTAACCTCAAACTCTGGGGCTCAAGCCATCCTCCTGCCTCAGCCTCTCAAGTAGCTGGGACTACAGGCACATGCCACCATGCCTGGCTGATTTTTTGTATTTTTTGGTAGAGGCTAATTTTTTCTATTTTTGGTAGGGATGGGGTCTTGCCCTTGCTCAGGCTTGTCTCAAATTCCTGACCTCAAGCTATCCTCCTGCTTTAGTCTCAGAGTGCCAGGATTACAGGTGTGAGCCACCACCATGCCCGGCCCTTATGATTACTTTCAGTATAGTCTTGGACACCCAAGTAAATTCAACAGATATTTATTGTGAGGCCTTACAGTTTTTTCATAGAATATGTACAAGTGATGTATATGGAAAGTTTCTCATTTCTATAAATTGAACTGATTGTAGTATACTTATGGTAGTTGGAATACAAATTAATTAGAATCCTGTTGTTTCTGATTTTGTGTGGATTGCTAATGTTTGTAAAAGAATTTACAGTTTGCAAAATGCTCTCATATATGTTCTTTCATGTAATCTTCATAATAGCCCTGCAGAAATAACTGCTCTTATTTTCATTATTATTCCCATTACTTAGGTTAGAGAAGTTATGACTTCCTCAAGGTCACTTAGCTGCTACGTGATAGAACTGAGATTAAAAACCTAGATTTCTCATTCCAAATATACTATATCATGCTGCTTCAGAAACTAAGGAATTATCTTAGATAACCTTGAACTGGAAATAGGTATTGCTAGTCTGAGCTAAACTTTGATCCAAACGTGATTGCATTTACTATAGAAGCCACCATTTTCTATGCACCAGTGGCCCACATTATCCTGCTCTTTGTCTTCTGTGTCTGCTCCAGCCTGATGCCTTCATTCTTCAACCTTTCCCTAGTGCTGATATGTCTGTTCATGTACACATACATCCTAAAATGTGCATTTTCTTCACTGTACCCTCAGCATTATATGCTGTCCAGTATTATTAGAACTAACCTTTGCTGATGAGCAACATGGGTATTTTAACTACAATTTGGATGGGTCTTTTGATTCCTCATACATCTCTTATACTGATTTCACTTACTATAATTTCTATTGCAAGTGGGCTATTTAGAGCTTGATTTCCAGAGCCTTGACTTAGTGAACATAAATTCTTTGGGGCCGGACTAGAACCTGACCAGTCCTGGGGGCCTCAGAGAATGAACCCAATTTTATTTGTTCTTTGACATATTTTGTACTTTCATCATTGCATTCAGAATGTGAGATGTAAAGGGCTTCTGTTGCAAAATCACCTATATCTAGTTCATATTTAATACCTGCCTAAAAACCAACGAATATAGAAAAATCAGTCTCCTATGTATCTTTCTGTACATTTTATAAGTGCTCATGCCATATTTTGAGCAAACAGGGCAAATAAGAAATATTCTACCATTTCATGTTTTGAAATGCTGACTGGATAAAGATTACACATGACAAGTTATTTATAGCTTTATTTATACATAGTAGATTCTCTGTTGGAATCATAGAAAGGAAGAAGATATGATAATTGCTTTGTGTAGTTCACAGAATGAAATTGCAAACAGAGATGTTTTGAATCTAGTTTGTACTGTAACCATTTCTAGGAAACCATATTTAAACAGCAGTGGTTATCACAAAGTATACAACATGTCAACTGTGTCCCAATTCACATCAGTAAAAACCTTCCGCCACTTTATTCCCTATAACCTAACCTCCATCAGATAATGCCAAATAAACTATGTCGAGTGCACGTATTAATATATATCAGATGTACCAAACGGCTTGCTGGCTGCATTTTCAGTAGTGTTTATCTGTGGTCATGCAGGTTATAACTCTGAATTTTTATTAGGAAAACTAAATTGAGAATTTATAATGTTCCTGATTTAGCTTCACCAGCTGTGCCACAGCTATGGAAAATAACTCAAGAGGGTAAAAAATATAACACAGTCTATAAGAGAGCAACAGACAAATTGCTTTTGCTTCATGCTTACCTGCTTTGCATCTGCCACTAGAAGGTTTAAGGTCACGTATAGTAATTAGTAGTTTCTTATATATCCTCAATCCAGCAAATTGCTGGATGGATTCTTAGGTTGATTCACATAAAATAGGAATAAAGATTATTAATTATATTTAATCTTGAGAATCTTGAAAGTGATTCTTTAAAATGGGAATTTTGAAAATGATTCTAGCACCAAAAATATAATTTTACCTTTGTTAAAGCAGTCATAATGAAATAATTGTATAAATTTTTCTATTTAGGAATCAGACAATTTGGGGCCAATGAAAAATAATCTAAGAGTATATATTTAGAAGAAATACTGAGTTTGCAGAGGGATAGAGTAAAAAAATACAGGAAGTCCCCTCTAGATAGTTAATTTATTTGTGGAATTGTTAGCAAAGGTTGCTATGTGGAATTTCTCATTATGAACATTTCTCTTTCATGTCTGCTATAGGATGGCGTATAAGAAATTGCTGGTGAAACTTGTGTGTATACCTATGAGACTTGAGAGATCAGACTAATTCCAGAATGTAAATAGATAGCATTTACAAATATTTCTTTCTTAAAATAGTGCTGTAATTATCAGTCTAGGTCTGATATATTTTGTTTGTGGCTGCTTGGCCATTTGATTTGGTAGCCAGAAAGTAAGCCCTCAGAGGGCAATGGCTATATCTGTTTTACTCACCACTGCACTCCCGGAGCCTTGCACATTGCCTACCATGTAAACTTAGCATATGTTTCTTGAGGGAATATGGACACATCTATTCGTGTAGAGTTACCTATTCACGGAAGAAAAATAACAGCTACTTCTATGCTAAGTGAAAACACTTTTTATTCAAAAGTAGTCTCATATTCTAGATATTCCTTTTAGAAAATCTCACACCATTGAGTAAAAATAAGACGGCTATAGCAATGACTAGCTATACACATCTTCTGTAATATTTAATTCTCAACAACTATTATATGAGGTATTAGCTACATTTTATAAATGAGGAAACTGAAGATTTTGGATATTAAGTAACTTGCCACAGGCCACAGAGCTGTTATTAAGTGGTGAAGCTATGATTCATTTACAACAATTAAAAAAATATAAGCTAATATATATCTTGAACACTTAATTATGGATCAGGCACTATATTAAGTGTTTTACATTTAACTTCACTGTAACACTATGAAGGAAGCATGATTATCATTTCCATTTTACCAGTGTGGAAAATGAGGCACAGAGAAGTTAAATAATTTGTCAAGGGCTCATGGCTAGTTATTAGTGGAGCCAGAGGGCCCTTCATCTTATATCACATCACGTTCAGTTAGAGTTGAGTAAGGGCAGTATTGGTTATAACCATTTGGAACATTTATAGTTTTAAAATATTTATTTTCAGTATTAGTTTTTTTAAAAGTATTTTCTGCTGTATTCTGCTGATTATGGAAATGCCTATATATATATTTTTTAATGCCTATATTTTTTAAAGGTAATTATAAGTGCCAGAGCAATCAGACAGGAGAAGGAAATCAAGGGCATCCAGATGGGGGCAGAAGAAGTCAAACTGTCACTCTTTGCTGACGATATGATCTTATCTCCAGAAAACCCCAAAGATTCTGCCATGAGACTACTGGAATTGATAAACAAATTCAGCAAAGTCTCAGGTTACAAAATCAAGAAATCAGTAGTATTCCTATATGCCAACAACAGTCAAACTGAGAACCAAATACTCAATACCCTTCACAATAGCAGCAAAGAAAATAAAATACCCAGGAATATATTTAACTAAGGAGATAAAAGACCTCTACAGGGAGAACTATGAAACACCGAGGGAGGAAATAGCAGAGAACACAAACAGGTGGAAAACCATACCATGCTCATGGGTCGGCAGAATCAACATTGTTAAAATGTCTATACTAGCCAAAGTGACCTACAGAGTCAATGCAATCCCTATTGAAATACCAACATTATTTTTCGCAGACCTAAAAAATAATTCTATGCTTCATATGGAACCAGAGAAGACCCCATTTACCAAAAGCAATCTTAGGCAAAAAGAACAAATTGGGAGGTATCAATTTACCACACTTCAAGCTACACTACAAGGCTATAGTAACCAAAACAGCATGGTACTGGCACAAGAACAGAAATACAGACCAGTGGAACAGAACTGAGAACCCAGATATAAAACCATCCTCATATAGCCACCTAATCTTTGACAAAGCAGACAAAAACATACACTGGGGAAAAGAATCCTTATTCAATAAATGGTGCTGGGAAAATTGAATAGCCGTGTGTAGAAGAGTGAAACAGGATCTGCACCTTTCACCTCTCACAAAAATCAACACACGGTGGATAGCAGGCTTAAACCTAAGACATGAAACTATAAAAATTCTAGAAGAAAATTTTGAAAAAACTCTTATATAAGACGTCTGCCTAAGCAAAGAATTTATGAAGACGACCCCAAATGCAATCACAGGAAGAACAACAAAAATGAAGAAATGGGACCTGATCAAATTAAAAAGCTTCTGCACAGCCAAGGAAACCATCACGAGAGCAAACAGACAACCTACAGAATGGGAGAAAATATTCGCATGCTACACATCTGATAAAGGGCTGATAACTAGAATCTATATAGAACTGAGGAAAATCAGCA
>CAUYSK010071161.1:0-20849 GCA_963575035.1 Avahi laniger
GGGCTCCAGCAATCCTACTGTCTCAGCCTCCCAAGTAGCTGGGACTACAAGCATGAGCCACCATGCCCGGCTAATTTTTTCTATATATATTTTTAGCTGTCCAATTAATTTCTTTCTATTTTTTGGTAGAGACGGGGTCTCACTCTTGCTCCTCTCGAACTCCTGAGCTCAGAACGATCCGCCCACCTCGGCCTCCCAGAGTGCTGGGATTACAGGCGTGAGCCACCGCGCCCGGCCCAGAGTTGTTTTAAAAGCAGTGTTAAAGGTCATTTGTTCTGAAGAAATTTAGGATTACTCTGGGAAAGTCATTTTATTTGGCATTATAAAGTTCTGTGGGGCAATTTAGTGGAAAAAAATCTTTAGTATTTGAAGTTGAAACATCAAAGTTCTGTCCAGGTTACTGTATTCTTCCGTAATTCATTGTGCTTTTTGTATTTTCCCCTCGGTTACATAGACTGTTGTAATTAATTTATATTTTAGGCCTGACTTTCTTCTGAGCCTTTTTTCAGAGGTTCCATGTATACTGTAAAAATAAGAAATGAGGCTTCTATTTGTCCCCTTCCCCTAATGGAAAATGGTGATCTTTGCTAAGGAGTATGTGTTTAGTTATTATTTGTATTAAAAAGAGCTTGAGGCTGGTACAGTGGGGCACGGTGGCTCACACCTGTAATCCTAGCACCCTAGGAAGCCAAGGCGGGAGGATTGCTTGAGCTCAGGAGTTCTGAGACAAGCCTGAGCAAGAGCGAGACCCCAGTCTCTACTAAAAACAGAAAAATTTTTTTAGCTGGGTATGGTGGTGCATGCCTGTAGTCCAAGCTACTCGGGAGGCTCGCTTGAGCCCAGGAGTTTGAGGTTGCTATGAGCTAGGCTGATGCCATGGCACTCTAGCTGGGGCAACAGAGCAAGACTGTCTCAATCAATGAATCAATAAATACATACATACATACAGCTTGAAATCACTTTCTAGAAGAGGGAGTCTCTGTAGCAGCACAGTGAAGATTGAAAAAGATAGGAATTGAAGATTAGATGCTGATTCAATGATTTGGACTGAGTTAATTCCTACAGCTAAATAGCAGTTGTGAAAAATGTTTGTGACTCTAGAAATGATAGGGGTGTAGTTGCAGTGTAATAATTTTTCCTGTTTTAGGTTCTGGAGGTTTTATTAATTGCATATATCTAACTCTGGTTGGGTATTACGGTTTCTGTTATTGACTTTTAAAACTGGAATATTTTAAAGTGGTTTAAGGTGACAAAATGTTTTGCTAAAATGTTAGGGAGAAAATATTTTAAAATAATGTTAGAATGACATGTAAATGAAGTGCTTACAGTAAGCTCTAAAACCCCAATTGTTTCCCCAAATTAGTCAAAATTTTTAAATACATTGATCTTAGTAAAAATTGCATACTAGACACAATAATTCTTTGAAGTTTCTGGATTTTTCCTGCCTCAGGGTTATCAGAGAGAAAATCGTAGTATTCATCTAATCCTTTCTGTTTTCTAGATGAGGAAAGTAAGGCCTCCAGAGATAAAGTTACTTAATTTGTCTTTCATTACCTAATCATTAAAAGTGTCTCAAGGTAGACTATTTACTTAGGGTCATATGAGGCCAAACTTTCATTGTTTTAGATGTTTTAGGGCCTTATGTTCTGGGTGCAATAATTGGCAGCGGTAATATATGTTCATAATTTTAGAACCAGGAGTAAAAAGTTCAGCTTTTAAAGATTGGAATGACAATATAGTTATTGTGCATAATTTGAATATGCCTTTTTATAAATGATAAGATAGGCTAGAATTGTAAAGATAGAATTAAAAAAAACGGACACATTTCAAATAGAACACTATCTAACACTACTGTGACTAAACACTGTTAATATTAGGCCATATTTGTTTCAGGTACAGCTAAAGCCTAATCCCCCTCCTCCTTCATTAATTTGAAGTTGATTTATATATATATGTGTGTGTGTGTGTGTGTGTGTGTGTGTGTGTGTATTTCAGATTGGGTCTTGCTCTGTCTCCCAGGCTAGAGTGCTGTGGCATCATTATAGCTCACTGCAACCTCCAGCTCCTGGGCTCAGTGATCCTTCTGCCTCAGCTTCCCGAGTAGCTGGGACTACAGGTGCCACCACCATGCTCGGCTAATTTTTCTAATTTTTTTGTAGAGATGGGGTCTCACTCTTGCTGAGGCTAGATGATTTAAATTATTTCTGTGATAGTTCGCATCCTCTGAGAAGCACATGCCAAGACAAGATTAGATGTGCAAGAGGCTCATTGGGGTAAATGCTTGTGAGGGATAAAGAAGAGAGAAAGGTTTAGGTGGCAAGAGCATTTTATACCAGTTGTAGGTATGACACCTGTGGAAGAAGAGAGGGAAGGAATGGTGATTAATGATTGATAGAGGAACCTCAGACTGCAGTGCACCTTGAAGCCTGGAGAAAATCTCAGCCAGAGCAAAGATTGTTAGGAGTTCATTGGGCAGGAGTGGTCCTTCTCTGCAATCCTGCTGTGGTCAGTCACTGAGTGGGAGCAGCCCGGAAGGGCCTAGCCTTGATATGGATGCTGTAGTAGATCCCTTAGGTGCCAGGCAGCTGGGGCTGTCAGTTAACTGCAGTCTTTGCAACACTTTCTCTCTGGAGAGGGAAGTCTGAGTGGCACACTCTCAGGCTGTCAGAATTCCTTTGCATGTTTTTTACTTCAATACATACTTACGTGTGATAAACCATATATTTTCTTATTATTGTTATTATTTTTGTAAATGAAGTTATTTATGGTATTCATTTGCTTCGATGGTTTCCAAACAAGTGTATTTCCACTAACAAGACACATAAGGTGCTTTTTTTCACCCAATCTTCATGGTGTTAGATTTATTAATTTTTAAAAAATACTATCCTTTTGTGATTTATATTGGCATTTTTATTGTTAATGGTGAGGCTGAGTGTCTATATATGTTTTTTGCCATTCAGTTTTCTCCTGTTAATATATATTTTGCTATTTTCTATAGAGTATAGGTCTTTCTTATTGGTTTCTATGTGCATGTGGGTGTGTATGTG
This sequence comes from Avahi laniger, assembly GCA_963575035.1. Taxonomy (NCBI): domain Eukaryota; kingdom Metazoa; phylum Chordata; class Mammalia; order Primates; family Indriidae; genus Avahi; species Avahi laniger. The sequence continues at coordinate 3,048 of CAUYSK010071161.1, forward strand.
TCTGTTTCCTTCTTTTTTTTTTTTTTTTTTAAGAGACAGGGTCTCACTATGTTGCATGTTGCCCAGGCTGGTCTTGAACTCCTGGCCTCAAGTGATCTTTCCACTTCAGCCTCCCAAAGTGCTGGGATTATAGGTGTGAGCCACTATGCCTGGCCAAGAATTCTTTATATATTTGGATAGTAATCCTTTGTTAGAGTTGAATTTTTGTTTTTTATTTATTCTTTTGTGTGTGTGTGTGTGTGTGTGTGTGAGAGACAGGGTCTTGCTCTGTTCCTTGGGCTAGAGTGCAGTGGTGTCGTCATCATAGCTCACTGCAACCTCCAACTGCTGGGCTCAAGTGATCCTCCTGCCTCAGCCTCCTGAGTAGCTGGGACTACAGGTGTGAGCCACCATGCCCAGTTAATTTTTTCTGTTTTTTGTAGAGATGGGGTCTTGCTCTTGCTCTTGCTCAGGCTGGTCTCGAACTCTTTGACTCAAGTGATCCTCCCACCTCGGCCTCCCAGAGTGCTAGGATTGCAGGTGTGAGCTACTGCACCTGACTGTTTTCTCTTTAATATTGTGTGTGTTTGGGGGGAGTAGGGAGGGAGGACTGAGTTGACCTCAAGCAGGTCCTACCTAGGCCTTCCAAGGTACTGGGATTATAGGTATGAATCAATGTGTCTGGCCCACTTGGAGTATTTATTTTTGTTTTTATTTATTTTCAGATAGAACAGTTTTGACCAGTTGAAGTAGTTTTTTTTTTTAGACAGAGTCTCACTGTGTTGCCTAGGCTAGAGTGCCATGGCGTCATCCTAGCTCACAGCAACCTCAAACTCCTGGGCTGAAGCGATCCTCCTGCCTTAGCCTCCTGAGTAGCTGGGACTACAGGCATGTGCCACCATGCCCGGCTAATTTTTTCTATATATTTAGTTTTCCAATTAATTTCTTTCTATTCTTAGTAGAGATGGGGTCTCGCTCTTAGGCTGGTGTCGAACTCCTGAGCTCAAACAATCCACCCGCCTCGGCCTCCCAGAGAGCTAGGATTACAGGTGTGAGCCACTGCGCCCGGCCCAGTTGAAGTATTTTTGAAGGGAGCAGTTTCTTGTGATTGTGTGACTTAAGGTTATCAAGTAAGTCATGTACCAAGTAAGGAAAGACATTTTGGTCGGAGACAGTCGTCCCCTAAGTTTATAGGGAGCTAAAGAATTCCTATTGCCTAGTAAACATGGCTCCATCCTTAGAGCAAGGATGTGTTTGTGGTGAGTGCTGGTGTAAACAAACCTACCGCGCTGCCAGTCAAGTAAAAGTCTAGCACTATACAATTATGTATAGTACATAATGCTTGATAATGACCATATTACCGGTTTATGTATTTACTGTACTACTAATCATTATTTTAGAGTATATTCCTTCTACTTATAAAAATAAAAAGTTTACTGTAAAACAGCCTCAGACAGGTCCTTTAGGAGGTATTCCAGAAGAAGGCATTGTTTTCATAGTAGATGACAACTCCTGTGTGTTATTGTCGTTGAAGACTGTCCTGTGGGACAAGACATGGAGGTGGAAGTCAGTGATATTGATGATTCTGACCCTGTGTAAACCTAGGGTAATGTGTGTGTTTGTGCCTTTGTTTTTAGCAAAAAAGCTTACAAAGTAAAAAAACATTTTAAAAATAGAAAAAAGCTTGTAGAATAAGGACACACTTGATCTTAGCCAAAAGGCCGAGAAGCGATAGAATAAGGATATAAGAAAATATTTTTGTACAGCTCTACAGCATGTTTGTGTTTAAAGCTCAGTTTTATTACAAGAGTCAAAAAGTAAAAAATTTGTAAAATAAAGTTACAATAAGCCAAGCTTAATTTATTATTGAGGAAAGAAGATTTTTTTTTTTTTTATAAATTTAGTGTGGTCTAAGTGTACAGTGCTTATAGTCTATAGTGGTGTACAGTAATGTCCTAGGCCTTCTCATTCACTCACCACTCACTCATGGACTTACCCAGAGCAACTTCCAGTTCTGCAAGCTCTATTCATCGTAAGTGCCCTACATAGATGTACCATTTTTTTTTTATCTTTTATACTGTCATTTTACTGTACTTTTTCTGTGTTAGATATGTTTAGATATACAAACACCATTGTGTTATAATTGCCTACAGTATTCAGTGCAGTAACATGCTGTACAGGTTTGTAGCCTAAGAGCAATAGTTCATACCATATAGTCTTATGAGTGTTCTGGGTTATACCGTCTAGGTTTGTGTAAGTACACTCTATGATGTTTGCATGATGAACTTGCCTAATGATGCATTTCTTGGAACATACCCTGTCATTAAGCAGTGTGTAACTGTATAGTGTTATATAGGCTACCCTGTAGCTTAACTATAACATTTAGCTACCTTGTATCGCTGCCTACCTCTGTGTGTTTTTCTGTAGGTTTACATTGAATTCGAGCTGTGAAATGAATTTAAGAACCATGTCTTTAATAAGGTGTGAAATGACAAATTAAAACATCTGAGAGTATTTTTTTAAAAACGCTTTGTTTCTCCTGGAGCTGTCCAGTTAGTGTCGTCTGCAACTAATTTCCCTCCCTTTTATATTATTCCCATCTCCCTCCGTCTACCAGAAACTAAGCAAGCCCCTCCCCCAACAAAACCAGTGTATACTCACTTGACCTTTGAACAACTCAGGGGTTAGAGATGCTGAGCACCAGTGTAGTCAGAAGTACACATACAATTTTGACTTGCCCAAAACTGTATTAATAGCCTACTGTTGACTGGCAGCCTTACAGATAACATAGTTGATTTACATATATTTTGTGTGATATATGTATTATATACTATATTCTTACAATAAAGTGAGAAAAGAAATTTTATTAAGAAAATCGTAAGGAAGAGAAAATATAGTTACTATTTATTACCATTATTCTGGTCTTTTTGTTGAATAGGCTGAGGAGGAAAAGGATGGGTTGATCTTGCTGTCTTGGGTGGCAGAGGTGAAAAACAATCCATGTATAAGTGGACCTGGGCAGTTCAAACCCGTGTTGTTCAAGGGTCAGCTGTGTTTCTTCATGTTATTAGGTAATTTGTTCTGTTTTTCAAAGACCAGAGTATACTTAAAGTCTTATTCTAGTTGACTCAGATTTGAGATTTGCCGTATTTGTTTTGATCATAGCATAATTTAACTAAGGACTAGTTTAAGGACTGATTTTAAAGGCTTGCTTTGTACCTAAATCTCGGGCATTTCTGAGTCTCTGCTTCTGAAATTGACTGTTTCAGCAGTTTCATCTAGTGGCTGAGAAAGACTACCCAATGGCCTTATGTCTTAAGAGGTTTAATGTAAATTTTTGGGTTGGCTCAGGATTCTTACTCCCTTTAACTTAGGGTATTTCTGTCCTGTTTCACGTACACTCTCACTGAATATTATAGTTCCTGCTTTACGTATTCGGCATAGAAGCTTCTAGGATTGGTGCTCTTCTTTCAGAGTTAGCGAGGATATAGGGAGATCAGGGTAGGAGGAGAGAGGAATAAGTACTTACCTAATCTGGTTTTAGTACCATAAAGTCTTCTGGGAACTAGGGGTGTCATGTACTTTTGGTTTATTTGAGGGTGGTAGTATAGTTTTTTTAGCCACCAAGTTAGGTTAAGGCTCATCTTCTGTTAACTTGTCCTAGCTGAGCAGTGGTTCTGAGTTTTATAAGAATATGTGCTTGGTTTGGCTGATTTTATTGAATAAGCATTTTGTAATGGACATTTGATAATTAAGCACTAAGGGCAACAATTTAAGAAATGGGAACCTAAGAAAATATAGGCTTTTAAGTTACAGTAAAAGGCTGATTTTCCCCATCTTTTCTGTCTTCTAATGAATTTGTATGGATAAGAAATGCACAGCTTGTATATATTTTTTCTTTTTGAATAGCAGTGAAAGTTACATAACACAATTAACCATTTTAAAGTGAACAATTCAGTGGTGTTCAGTACACTTATATTGCTGTGCAGCCACCACTCCTGTCTAGTTCTAAAACATTTTCTTCACCCCGGAATAAAATCCTTATCCATTAGAATGAGCATGAGTTACTTTCTCATTTTTCTCTCTCCTCAGCGCCTGGCAATCCCCAACCTTGTTTTTGTCTCTATGGATTACTTATTCTGAATATTTCATATAAACGGATATATTTCTGGCTTCTTTCACTTAGCATATTGTTTTCGAGGTTCATCCACATTGTAGCTGGTATCAGTATCAGTACTTAATTGATTTTTATGGCTGAATAATATTTCACTTTTGTATATCAGAATTTGTTTATCCATTCATTTGTTGATGGACATCTGGGTTATTGCCACCCTTTGACTATTGTGAACCGTGCTTCTGCGAAACAGTCCGGTACAGGTATTTGTTTATCTGTTTTCATTTTTGGGGAGATAAATATATAGGAATGGAATTGCTGGGTCATAGAGTAATTTAGTGTTTAACTTTTTTTTTTTTTTGAGACAGAATCTCGCTTTGTTGCCCTGGCTAAAGTGAGTGCCCTGGCATCAGCCTACCTCACAGCAACCTCAAACTCCTGGACTCAAGCAATCCTTCTGCCTCAGCCGCCCGAGTAGCTGGGACTACAGGCATGTGCCACCATGCCCGGCTAATTTTTTTCTCTATATATATATTTTTAGTTTTCCAGCTAATTTCTTTCTATTTTTTACTAGAAATGGGATCTTGCTCTCGCTCAGACTGGTCTTGAACTCCTGACCTTGAGCAATCCACCCGCCTCCTAGCCTCCCAGAGTGCTAGGATTACAGGCGTGAGCCACTGCGCCCGGCCAGTGTTTAACTTTTTGAGGAACTGCCAACTTGTTTTCCATAGCGGCTGAACCATTTTACTCTTCCTCTATCAATTTGTGAGGGGTTCAGTTTTTCTACATCCTTAAATTTCAGTCTAGATTTTCTTTTTAATTATCTAGAGCTGTGCTATAGATAATAATGTAGCCACTAGCTACATGTAACTATTTGGATTAATTAAAATTAAAATTCAGTTCTTGTGTGTTACACTAGGTACATTTTAGATGCTCAACAGTCATATGTAGCTACTGGCTACCATATTGGACTACTCAGAATAGAACATTTTTTAAATTTATTTTTTATTTTTTTTAGAGACTGGGTCTTACTCTTGCTGAGGCTGATCTCGAACTCCTGACCTCAAATGATTCTCCTGCCTCAGCCTCCCAGAGTACTAGGATTACAAGTGTGAACCACCACGCCTGGCCTAGAATAGAACATTTCTATCATTCCAGTAAATTCAGTTGGGCAGCAGTGATATAGATTTTGATGTACTGAAAGCTTTCTTATTATTAACTTTTATAATCAGTTCAGAAGTCTCACCTCTTTTATCAAGGTGCATAATGAAATTTAAGATTGGTACAGCTGATAAATATAATGATGCCTGTGTAATGAATTCCTCTCATGGGATATTTGTTAAAATATTGCTATTAAGGTGTTCAAAATAAGATTCCTTGAAAAAGCAAGTAGAAATGGAAAGCTTAGGAGAGCTTTATTTTTTGAGGTGGTTGTTTTGTACCTAATTAAACCAAAATGATGATTAAGATGGATGGCTTAAAGGTAAACGTAGGACTTAAAAACTCAACAATATGAAGGCTTAGCCTTGTCTTGAAAGATGTGATTCTTAAAAACAGCCCTACTGAGGTATAATTGGCAGAAAATAACTATACATATTTAAAGTGTATAATTACATGTATATTAGGCTGCTTGAAGTCACATTGCTCAGTGATGCTCTGTTCAGTCTTTTTTTGTTTCATTTTGAATACAGTAGTCCCTCCATCTGCAGTTTTGCATTCGTGATTTAACTTACTCCCCAGCAACTGTGGTCTGAAAATAGCTGAATATGGTACTATAAGATATTTTGAGAGAGACCATATTCAGATAACTTTTATTATAGTATATTGTTATAATTGTTTTAGTCTTAGTTATTGTTAATCTCTCACTGTGCCTAATTTAGAAATTAAATTTTATCATAGGAAAAAATATTATACATGGGGTTTGACACAGTTTAAGGATATTGGAACATATCCACCATGGATAAGGGGAGACTGCTCTATTTTTTGTTGCTGTATCTACAAATTTTCTGGTCTTCAGTGTCTAATCTGCCTTTATATATTTTTCATCTCAGACGTTGTAGGTTTCGTATCTAGAAATTGATTTGGGTCTGTTTTATATATTTTATATTCTGTTTAACATGGTCTGTCTCTCCTCTAACTTGAACACATTGAAATTTATTTCTTTTAATGCTGTGTTTACTAATTCTATTGTCTTTGTCATTTCTGGGTCAGTTTTGATTGCTTCATTTTTCTCTTCATTTGGGCTCGTCTTTTCCTGCTTCTTTGCTTATCTGGTAATTTTTGTTTGTATGCTAAGCATTATGAATTTTACTTTGTTGGATGCTGGATGTTTTTCTATCTCTATAAATATTCTGGAGCTTTCTTCCAGGACTTGCTTAAGTTACTCAGAAATAGTTTGATCATTTCAGGTCTTGCTTTTAAGCTTCAAAGCAGCATTTTTTAGGGCTTAGTATTTCTCACGACTGAGTACTCTACCTGATAGCCCATGAATTTTGAAGTTTTTTACTCTGGCTGTTGGGAATGACAGTGTTCCTGTCCTTGTTTGAGCCTTGTGGATTGTTGGTTACATTTGATTCTTTTGGGTAGTTCTTTACACAAAAAATCTTAGGTAATTTCTTTACAGGTATGTGATGATCAGTACTATGATAAATCCATGGACCCTTTATAGATCTGTGGAATTCTCTTTCTGTGCAGCTCTCTTTTCTGATGTTCTGCCTTACAAACTCTTCCTGTCTTGGCCTCCCTGGATTTCTGCTTTTGTCCTTCAACTCTGAGAGACTGATTCCTCCTGGGCTCCTCCTCCCCAGGCTGCCACTTGGAAATTCTCTCCAGGCAATAAGCTAGGGCAGTTTTTTGTTTGTTTTTTTTTTTTTTAGTGTTTGATTGCTTTATTGACAGTACTTGGCACATAGTAGGTGCTCAGTGAATATTTGCTGAGTGACCATAGTAGATTGAACAAGTAATACTATTCCCATTATGCATATAAGGAAATGGAGGCTCAGAAAAGCTAAGTAACTTGTCCAAAGTTGCCCAGTGAGTAAGAGATATATAATAACTGAGATTAACACCCAGACCACCAGACTCCACGACCAATCCATTTCCTGCCTTTTTACCACGTACCTCTTTTGAACACCCTTGTTCTAGTTAAAGAGTACCAATTGGTGGGTGCCCAAGGTATACCTGGTCAATTCACTAGCTAACATCTCCCCATTTCTATGTAGTGACTTGTAATGCCAGCAACTCCTCTGGTCATGAGCTTGAGCAGTTAGCAATCGCATCCTTCTTTCCCTGGTGAGTGCCAGTCATAATCTTCAGAAAAGGCTGGTCAGCTACACATGAGAAGGATTGAACATCTAGAAGTTGTGTTAGGACAGAAGCTCAACTCAAAATGGCTTAAGCAAAGCAGCAATGAGAAAAGTCTAGGAGTGTCTGAATTCAGGATCCAGGGCTCAGATGGTGTCATCTCTATCTCTCATGCTCCCCTTCTTGTCATTCCTTTTCTTGGTTCTGCTTTGCTTTGTGTTGGCTTTAGTCTCAGGTTCCAGGTAGTCAGCTAGGGCAGTTGTAGGTCTACCTCTTTGGCATCCGAGGAAACTGATTACTATATTTCATTGCCTGATGTCAAGTGTCTTAAAAACTATTATTTCATATATTTACCCAGTTTTTAGTTGATGGAGATGACAAAGTATAAGAGAAAAAAACAAACTTTTTTCCCCTCTACTTTTACACTCAGGATAGAATAATTCTGTGTCAGATGTGTGTGGGTTTTCTCCACACCAAGCCATTCTCCAGTGGACAACAATGGGTATTTTATAATTCATTTCAATTCTGCAGCTGTCTATGTGGAGGTAGTGTCAGAGCCTACAGGTTGAGGGGTGAGTCCCACCAGACTGCTCATACTTCAGATGCCTGTCAAGCGTCTGGGCAACCTATTCTTCTCACTGACTGGCTACAAACTGAGGTTCACATGACCCCTTCTTGAGTTTGATTAATTTGCTAGGAGGGCTCACAGCACTCAGGGAAACACAGTTGGCCCTCTGTATTCCACAGTTTCCATATCCACAGATTTAACCAACCTCAGATTGAAAATATTTGGGAAAAATACAATAACAAATACAAATTTAGAAAACAAAAACAGTATAACGACGATAGTCTCTGGGTTACGGACGACCTGACTTATGGCATTCTGTACTTACAGGCTCCCATGGCTCCCCATAAGGATAATTTATAATTAAATAATTAATAATTTGGGACCTATTAATAGTTTCTTCTGAGCATGGTATAAGCAGTTCGTTGGTGCAGCATCTTCACGCTAGCGGCTGGTCTCATTATTTATACGGTCGCTTATGCAAAACATCACTTTCGTCTTAACTTTTTAATTCGATTTTGTGAGTCTTTGTTTACCCTTATGACCATGCCTTCGATTTGAAAGTCCACTGCAAGTCCAGGTGAGGCTGCAGCAAAGAGAAAGGTGATTACAGTGGAAACAAAAGTAGAAATAATTAAGCCTTTGAAGAAAGGCCAGACACCATTATTCCTTGGGAAAATGTTAGGCTTCAGTCGCTCGAGTATCCAAATGATTATAAAGGATAAAGTTAAAATAACCGAACTTGTGAAAGGCAGTGCTCCAATGAAAACATCAATTATTACTAAGCATCCTAATATATTATTGAAATGGAAAGGTTTTTATTGATTTGGTTAGAAGATCAAAATAAGCAAAACATTCCTATTAGCCTAGTGTTGATGCAACATTAGGTGGATGTTAACCTTTAATATTCTTTTTTGAAATTTCTCCTATCTAAAGCCTTTTGATATGAGTTTGTTTTTATGTTTGTTTGAATAAAAAGAAAGCATAATAGTTCCTGTAACTTATTAGTACAGAGATATTATTATTACAGTATTACACTGTATTATTTTTACCACATATGAGCCATTATAGTGTTGTTGTTGTTATTACTACCACCACGTATGTGCGTAGTTTATCAGGGATCCGAGGTACATACTTTTTTTTTTCTTTTGAGACAGAGTCTTGCTCTATTGCCCGGGCTAGAGTGCCGTGGGATTTGCCTAGCTCACAACAACCTCAAACTTCCTGGGCTCAAGCAATCATTCTGCCTCAGCCTCCCGAGTAGCTGGGACTACAGGCATGTGCCACCATGCCTGTCTAATTTTTTCTATATATTTTTAGTTGTTTGGCTAATTTCTTTCTATTTTTAGTAGAGACGGGGTCTCGCTCTTGCTCAGGCTGGTCCGGAACTGCTGACCTCAAACAATCCTCCTGCCTCAGCCTCCCAGAGTGCTAGGATTACAGGCATCAGCTACCGTGCCTGGCCCTGAGTTACATACTAATCCAACCTAAAGACGTTCTCAGGAACATACCTCATCTGTAACCTCGGGACTGCCTATATTTATGTAGCATTTGCATTGTATTAGGTATTATAAGTAATCTAGAGATGATTAAATAAAGAATACAGGAAGATGAGTGCTGTTTATATGCAAATAATACACCATTTTATTTGAGGGACTTGAGCATCTTGTAGAATTTGGGATGTGGGTAGGGTTCCTGGAACCAATCCTGCAGATTCCTAGGGACAACTAGTTTGTTATAAAGGATAGAGATCAGCCAGATGAAGAGATGGGGTAGGGCAGGGCATGGAGCTTCCATGCCATCTCTGGGCCCCCTCTCTCCTTAGAAGCTCAGTAAATCCCATTGTCCAGAGGTTTTGTAGAGCTCCGACTCCAGATGCTTGCCCCACCCCTTTCCTGGAGATGGCGGCTGGGGCTGAAACTTCCCACCTTCTAATCCTCTAATGACTTAGTCTTTCTGGTAACTGGCCCCATCCTGAGGCTTTCCAGGGGCCCCACCCTAAGTCACCTCACAAAAGTTGCTTCTGTCACTCAGGAAATTGTGAGGGTTTCAGGAACTCTGTGACAGGAACCAGGGGCAAAGACCAAATGCATATTTCATAATATGCCACACAGGGTAAATCTGGTTCATGTCACTCCACCTTGGCTGGAAGCAGAAGTCTAGGCTTTTTAAAAATGAAAAATAGAGGAAGTAGTCATATTCCTTTTTGTTAGAGAACATTAATTAATAAGTTTTCATGTTGTCTTTTATCCCTAACCTATTCGGTTTCTTCCTAAACTTATGGTTTTTAAACTTTTAAATTTGGGTTTAATGTTCATGGAAACATTCTGCAAATGAAATAATGCTTTAGATACCAGAATACTAAACATTGTGTTTTTATATAGCCACTATTCATTTCAGGATCTGTGAAGTGCTCCATCTTATCTCATTGCTCATTAAAATCTGATTACTATATTGATGATTCTAGCCCAGAAATTTTCAAAGGAGGGTAGTTTTTTTTAACTTTTTAAAAAAGTAAATTATTTAAGGGTTAACTACTTCTAATTAAGTACTTTCGAGAAAAGTATAATTTAGGAAATACATTGGATTGTGTTGAACTTCCATCTTGCTGGAACATAGTAAAATGAGAGAGAATTCCTTTTGAAGCACTTGATTTTTTATTGTCTCATATTATCATTTTTTAAAAATATTTTTGAATATCTGACACTTTTCATGTGGTAGATATTAACTCCTAAACTGAAATAAGATTTTATGTATCAGCTGATGAACTATCATTTTGAGTTGCTTGGTTCTCTGCTTGCTTGGCAACAGGTCAGTTTCCATGGCATTGCCATTTTTTGTACAGCATTGTTAGTGGAGCTGAGAAGTTGGGGGTGGGGCTGCAGGCCCCTAACCCTGCTAAAGCAGGGTGTAAACTAGAATAACTGAGATTTTATCTCGTTTTGCATATTAAATTTCTGGATGATAATTATTTTTTAAGAATGAGTTTTATTGCTGTTTAAAAAAAGTTTGAAAACCAGTTTCTACTCAAGTAGAAGAACACTCTCCCACTACACTTTCACAACATACTTCTGACACCAGATGTGTAGGAATTTCTCACCACCAGCAAGCAAGCAATCTGTTCTGCAGCTGACAACAGCTGGATGTCCTCTAATTCAAGTCTCACACTATATACCTGGAGATAGCATCTGATCACACAGGTTGAAGACTCAGTCCCACAAGATTGAACCCAACTTTAAATGCTGATTGCAAGCCCTAGGTTATTTTGCCTGTGCTTCTGGCCAGTTGGCGATAATTGGGGTTCTCATGGCCACCCTCTTTGGGTTCAGTTAATTTGTTGGAGCACCTCACAGGACTCAGGGAAACACATTTACCTGTTTATTACACAGGATATTTTAAAGGATACAAATAAAGGGCCGGATGAAGAGATACCTAAGGGCAAGGTCTGGAAGGGTCCCCGGCACTGAAGCTTCTGTCTTTGCAGAACTGGGATGGGCCACCTTCCCAGCATATGAATGTGATTCTGTTCACCTTCCCATTTCTGCTCTTTGCAAGCTCTTTGAGCTGCACCTCCCAACCCCCACCCTGTACTTTTAGGTTTGTTTTGAGAGGAATGATTGCTTCTGATAACTAGGTTCTTCCATTCTCTCACGTTCTGACTTTTAATCCTCACAATTGCTTTTTTTTTTTTTAGAGATGAAGTGTTGCTCTGTCGCCCAGCCTGGAGTGCTGTAGTACTACCATAGCTTGCTGCAGCCTGAAACTCCCAGGCTCAGGCGAACCTCCAGCTTCAGCCCCCTGAGTAGCTGAGACTACAGGCGTTCACCACCTCACCTGGCTCTTTTAGGTTTTTATGGAATCTTCATTACAGAGGCACATTTGATTAATCTTTGGCCATTGGTGATCAATTTAACCTTCAGCTCCTCTCCCCTCACTGGAGGTTGGGAGCTGTGGCTGAAGGTTCCAACCCTCTAATCCTGCCTTGGTGACCAGCCCTAAAGCTACTAAAAGGCTCTGCTCGGCATCTGTCAACTCATTAGCATATAAAAAGATGCTTATTTTGTAGATTCCAAGGATTTTAGGAGTTGTATGGTCAGGAAACAGGACCAAATATATATTTCACAATGTCACACTGCCTTATTAAGAACAAGTAGCAATAGAAAAATAAAAGTGTTTATATCAGTAATTTGGAGTGTAGGTTTTGTAAGCAGTACAGTTGACACAAGCTAACCATCATCATCAGTCATTCTCAAAGCATGCAGCTTTTACTTTAGACACATTTGTTGGTTGACCATTTAATTGCGAAGGAAAAAATTCAATTTAAGATCATTTATGAAATTGGAATTCTCTAGAAAAGTGAGATGAGATGTAAGTAGGTATTGTATTTTTTTAGCTTTTCAAGAGCATAATTCCCCTTATGGTGTATCTATTGCCTGGCTTTCACACATTCCACTTCTGTGTATGTTTTCAAGAACTCATTATAGAAGAAAGTGATGAACTCATACTTTGGTAGGTAAGAACATAGTAATTGCCCACATGTGGTGGAGCACGCCTATAGTCCCAGCTTCACGGGAGGTTGAAGAGGGAGGATTACTTGAGCCCAGGATTTCGAGGCTGCAGTGAGCTATGACCTTGCCTGTGAGTGGCCACTGCATTCCAGCCTGGGCAACATAGTGAGAGACCCCTGACTCTTAAAAAAAAAAATACACAATAATTTTTCTGTTACAGGATATTACTCTTACAGTTTTCCTAAACCTTGTTTACTTTTTTTGCTTATGAAAAATTTGAACTGTAGAAAAATAGAATATTGATGAATCCTGTATGCCGAAAACTCAGTTAATTTTAAAAATTATTTTTATTTTTTATTTTTTTTATTTTTTGGAGATAGAGTCTCGCTCTGTTGCCCAGGCTAGAGTGCCGTGGCATCAGCCTCTCCCTCACAGCAACCTTGAACTCCTGGGCTCAAGCGATCCTTCTGCCTCAGCCTCCCGAGTAGCTGGGATTATAGACATGCACCACCATGCCTGGCTAATTTTTTTCTGTACATTTTTAGTTGTCCAGCTAATTTCTTTCTAAGTAGAGATGGGGGTCTCACTCTTGCTCAGGCTGGTCTCGAACTCCTGACCTCAAGCGATTCTCCCACCTCAGCCTCCCAGAGTGCTAGGATTACAGGTGTGAGCCACCGTGTCTGGCCTAAAAATTGTTTCTAGTTAAGATTTTATAAACATACAAGGTTGTGTGTAATTATGTATAATTATACACTGTATAATTTATATAATCGTGTAAAATTTTTGTCATATTTCATGAAAAAATTTTTAGGCTAAAGTTTAGTAAATGTGCTTTTAAGTGCCATTTGTACATTAGGAGACTTTGTATATTTTGCATCATTTATTGGGTACCTGCCATTTTCCAAGTGCTTAAAATACCTAGTCTGGTATAATAAATGCCATGTGGTAATAGATGCTGGGGCATAAGCCCGGAGCAGGGTGGGGTGATGGGATGAGGTGCTTGAAACTGGGAGTAGAAGGGAAGGCTTTCCAGAGGTGACTCTTAAGATAGATACTGAAGGGCAAGTGAAGGAGACTGTCGGCTGAGGGAGCCGCATACGTAGATAGAATCCTATGGGTAGAGAGAGCTTGACTTGTTTGAGTAGTCCAGAGTAGTTTGATATGATTGAAGTTTAGGGAGGTAATTGGTGAAGTGATGGAAGGTGAGACTGTAGAACAGGTAGGCATGCCTTGTGTGCCTGCCTAAGGAATTTATTTTTAAATAAGAGCTTTATTCAGATATGATTCACATACCATAAAATTCACCTTTTTCCCCTCTTACCAAGTTGTGATTTGAAAAATTCACCTTTTTAATGTCTATAGTTTGATGGTTTTTAGTATATTCACAGTTGTGCAGCCATCACCACTTTCTTTTAGAACATCTTATCATCACAAAAGAAATCCTGTACCTATTAGCAGTAATTCCCCATTATAATTTATTTTAAATGTTGTCTAAGTGATTTAACAACCAACCATCATGTCTCTTTTTGATATTCACAGAAACATCACACTCTTGTTTATTATTTGCATTAAGAAAGCAGTAATGTAATATTTTTGCGAAGTAAGGTGATCTTGCATTTTGAAACTACACTATTCCACCTTTGAGAATCATTGCTCCTCAGTGCATTGGAAGATTTTAAGCCAGAGGTGATGTGAATGTAATTGCAGTTTGGAAAGATAATCGCTTGTCAAGTTCAGGAAAACATGTAAGAATGGATTTGCTAAAGGTAGAGAAGACCACTCATTCATTCAGAAACTTTAAAATGAGCATCTACTATGGGCCAGACATTGTTCTAGGCACTTGTGTGTAGAGCAGTGAACAAAATAGACAGCTCTCGTTGAATTAAGCTCTGGTGAGGGGATGCTATTAGGGTAGTTTAGGAGAGAAATGAGGATGAGTTTGAGCCAGATGTGCAGTGGCATGCGCCCGTAGTCCCAGCTGCTCGGCAGACTGAGGCAGGAGGATCGCTTGAGCCCAAGCGTTCAAGGCTGTAGTGTACTGCTACCATCTGTGGCTAGCTGCACTCCATCTTGGGCAGCATAGCGAGATGATGTTGGGCAGTGTAGCAAGATTTTCTCTAAGAAAGGGAAAAGCGAGGATGAATTTGAAAATTCTCTCTTCATCTATTAGAACAGACAGATTTCTTTTTCCTTTTTTTTATACAAAGGTTTCCACCAAGAAAATAGAATAGACAGACTTTAATGATAAATTGAATGTGGGGCACAAGAAGGCCACAGTAACTCCTGGCTTTCTGGCTTAGGTGACTTGGAATGGATGGGGCCTGTCTTAGTCAGTTTGTGTTGCTATAAAGTAATACCTGAGGCTGGGTAATTTATAAAGAAAACAGGTTTATTTGGCTTACGGTTTTGAAGGCTGTGCAAGAAGCAGGACACCAGCATCTGCTCCTGGTGAGGGACTCTCGCTGCTTCCACTCGTGGCAGTAGGTGGAGAAGAGCCAGCATGTGCAGACCCCTGTGAGAGGGATGGAGGGAGAACGAGGAGGAGGTGCCAGGTTCTTTTCAACAGCCAGTTGTCTCTGGAACTGAAGAGTGAAGATTCAGTCACTCCTGTGAGAATGGCACGGGGCAATTCCTGAGGGATCTGCCCCCATAATCCAGATACCTCGTGTTAGGCCGCACCTCCAACAGTGGGGATCAGATTTCAACATGTGGCTTGGTGGGGCCAAATAAACCATATCCAGACCACAGCAATGCCATTTACTGGAATGGGCGTATAGGAGTTTGAGATTAAATGAGATAACTGCTTACAATAATTCAGGCAACATTGGTTGATTGAGACAGAGTCTTGCTCTGTTTCCCGGGTAGAGTGCAGTGGCATCATCATAGGTCACCGCAGCCTGAAACTCCTGGGCTCAAGCGATCCTCCTGCCTCAGCCTCTTGAGTAGGTGGGACTATGGTGTGTGCCACCATGCCCTACTAATTTTTGTATTTTTTTGCTAGAGACAGGGTCTTGCCATGTGGCTCAGGTTTGATTCTAGTACTTATTATTCTGCCCTCTCCCTTAGCTTTGTAATTGTATACTTTTTTTTTTAATACTATTCTTTTTGTGGTTATCCTAGAGAGTACAGTTTATATCCTTCATTTATCTAATGTTAACTTGGTGCTTTAACCTTCTTGCGGGACAATGAAGGGTCCTTAGAATGCTTAGCTACACTTAAACTCTTGTGACCTCAGTACGCTATTGTGATTATATATTTTAATTCCTGTAAGAAACAATTATCTTACACAATTACTTCATTTGGATTTACCAAGATATTTGCTCATTTTGTTTCCTCTCATTCTTTTGTACACCTCTTAAGTTTCTATCTGGGTTCATTTTTCTTCTGCCTGAAGAAGACCCTTTGTTGAATCTCTTGTAGCGTGGGCCTTCTGGTGACGAAGCTGTCTGAACATGCTTTTATTTCAGCTTCGTTCTGGAAGGTTATTATTATGAGGCATAGAGTTCTAGGTTGGATGTACTTGCTTTAAGCACTTCAGAGATCTTTCATTGTATTTTGGCTTCCAGTTTTTCTAGTAGATTAACTGTCAGTAGTATAATTGTAATTTACCTTTTTTTCTAGGTGGTTTTAATTTTTTTCTTCTTTGGGTTTCATCTATTTTATTGTGATGCCCTAAGTTTGAAGTTCCTGTTTTAATTTTTTATTTATTTATTTTTTTGAAGACAGAGTCTCAGTCCATTGCCCTGAGTAGAATGCTGTTGTGTCATCATAGCTCACAGCAACCTCAAACTCCTGGGTGCTAGCGATCCTCCTGCCTCAGCCTCCCGACTAGCTGGGACTACAAGCACATACTGCGACGCCCGGCTAATTTTTCTATTTTTAGTAGAGACCAGGTCTTGCTCTTGCTGAGGCTTGTCTCAAACTCCTAAGCTCAAGCAGTCTTCCCTCCTTGGCCTCCCAGAGTGCTAGAATTACAGGTGTGAGCCACCGTGCCCTGCCCTGAAGTTTTTGTTTTTTTAAAGTTTACACTCCTGTTGGGATTGCTAAGGCTCCTTGAATCTGTGGCTTGCTGTCTTTCGTTCATTGTGGAAAGGTTTTTTTTTTTTTTTGCATTATAAAAAAATTTCTTTTAGAGATGGGGTCTCACTCTGTAACCCAGGCTGAAGTGTAGTGGCACAGTCATAGCTCACTGTAACCTGGACTTTTGGACTCAAGGGGTCCTCCTTTGTAGCTGGGTCAATAGACATGTACCAATGCCTGGCTAATTTTTTTTTTTTTGTTCTTTTGTAGAGACAGTGTCTTGCTATGTTGCCTGGGCTGGTCTCAGACTCCTGGGCTCAAGTGATCCTCTTGTAGTACTGCATTAAAGGCATGAGCCACTGTTCCCAGCCAAGAAAATTTTAAATCATTATTCAAATATTATGTCTGCCTCATTCCCTTTCTCATTTTTTTGTGGGATTCTAGTCATGCATATGTTATGCATCTCTGTTTCTTAGCCCTAGTCTGTGTTTTTCAAATTTTTCAAATTCTCTGAGCTTTATTTGAGATACCATGCCCGGCCTGTTGAGTTCTTCTTAATTTCAGTTCTGTGGGTTTTTTTTAAGTTGTAGAGTTTCCATTTGGTTTATAAAAATAGTTTCTAGTTCTCTGCCAAAATGGTGTTATCTTTTATCTCCTTGAACATGCTGAGTATTAGTTATATTAAAATATGATAACTCTGGGTCTGTTTCTGTTTCATGTTTCTTCTTGTTTTTGTTCATGTTGTATTTCCTCATGTGTATGGTTATTTTTGATTGTGTGGGATGTATCACACTTGCAATTTATAAAATTGTTTTTTTGTTTGTTTATTTTTTTTGAGACAGCGTCTCATTCTGTTGCCCAGGCTAGAGTGCCGTGGTGTCAGCCTAGCTCACAGCAACCTCCAACTCCTGGGCTCAAGCGATCCTCCTGCCTCAGCCTCCCCAGTAGCTGGGACTACAGGCATGTGCCACCGTGCCTGGCTAATTTTTTCTATTTTTAGTTGTTTGGCTAATTTCTTTCTATTTTTAGTAGAGACGGGGTCTCGCTCTTGCTCAGGCTGGTCTCGAACTCTTGAGCTCAAGCAGTCCTCTCGCCTCTGCCTCCCAGAGTGCTAGGATTACAGGCGTGAGCCACTGCGCCTGGCCTACAAAATTGTTTTTAAAAGTAATCCTAGCTACTCCCCCCCTTTTCTCTACTGCAGTCACAGGAGCCTACATGCTGCTGCTTGATCCATGGCTGGATAAGCTCCTGCCTCAGGGCCTTTGCACTCATTCTTCTGCCTGTAGTGCCTTCTCTTCACCCCTCTGGCCTCT
>CAUYSK010071163.1:0-29001 GCA_963575035.1 Avahi laniger
TTTTTAGGAGAGACGGGGTCTCACTCTTGCTCAGGCTGGTCTCGAACTCCTGAGCTCAACAATCCACTTGCCTCGGCCTCCCAGAGTGCTAGGATTACAGGCGTGAGACACCACGCCCGGCCTCAACTTTTTAATTAAAAAAAAAAATACACACACATACAATTTTTACCTCTAAATCTAATCTTTTTCTTGATCACTAAAGTAATATAACATAAGTATCCTGATGCTTCAAGAAATAATTTTATAACTCACATTATTACATTTGCTATCAACACTTTTCACTACTCACTGGGTATGCCCGATGTGAAGACTGTAAGAAACTATTTAGTGGCCAGTGAAAGTATTTTTTCCCTTGAGTGATTTTCTTCCTGTGAACAATAAGAATCATGTAACTGATAGCATTTTCCTTCCCATTATAGCTGACAGGAGGCTCAGAATCAAATAGGCAGCAAATCACTACTAAGTGTTTATATCTTTATGGTCAATAATATAAATCTACATTTTAGACTTTCCCCTGGTGTTGATTTTCTCTTTTTTTTTCTATTTTTAATTTCCCTTACCATTATGTTTTTGTTTTTAATTCCTATTTTTTACAATTTACTTTTATTTATATTTTTGAATGCATCTACCGTGAGCTTCCTAAAATCATTTAGGGAATCAGACAAGACATAACCAAACAAACATAGAACAGCAGTAAGTACTCAACAAGTTCAAAACCGAATTAATTAAACCACTCAATATTATGCATATATTTGTTCCCTCAGTGTGGCTTCTGTAAATGCTCAATGAATGATTATTGAACTGATTAAAAGATAATTTAGTTTATATAAAATATTTCTTTTAAAAGTTTTTTAGCTAATAAACATCTATTTCTAAGGTCTAAAATTAATAAATAATTTGAAATGTTACTATCTTTGTCACGAGGTACAAAGAAATTTATTACCCATAAGCTATTTCCATCATTTCAGAATTGGCTTGGACCCTACAGCATCTCTGGGTGGATGACAGGCTCTACACCTGCAGTCCCCAACCCCGGGCTGCTGACTGGTACCAGTTCGTGGCCTGTTAGGAACCGGGCCGCACAGCAGGAGGTGAGCGGCGGGCCAGCGAGTGAAACTTCATCTGTATATCCTGTGGCTTGTGTAACTGCCTCAGCTCCACCTCCTGTCACATTAACAGGGGCATCAGATTGTCACAGGAGCTGGAACCCTACTGTAAACTGCATGTGTGAGGGATCTAGGTTGCACGCTCCTTGTGAGAATATAATGCCTGATGATCTGAGGTGGAGCTGAGGTGCTGGGGAGCCACTGAAAATGCAGATTATCATTAGCAGAGAGGTTTGTATAATTATTTCATTATATATTACAATATAATAATAATAAAGTGCACAATAAATGTAACGCACTTGAATCATCCCCCACTCCCTGGGCCTGTGGAAAAATTGTTTTCCATGAAACCAGTCCCTGGTGCCAAAAAGGTTGGGGATGACTGTTCTACAATAGTTTCTTTATCACAGGGAGTAAATTCACTGTGTGGTTCCTCTCATCACCTCTGACCCACAATCGGAGATCCCCAATACAATAATTTATACTGGGGGTTTGGAACAATATACATGTCTGTAAGAGAAAATGAAAATATTGTATATGTATAAAAATTGACCATAGTACTTTATTTCCTAGGATATCATCTGATAAAACACACTACTTTCAGAGTTCACAGTGACAAGCTGAAGATACCGAGTAGGCTCTTCATTGGGGATCTTTCCTTCACATCTCACTGCTCAATTGTCATAAGAATCATGTGGCAGAACACAGGAACAGCACTATGACCAAAGTAGGACAGGGACCCTATTGGGAAACACATCTCCCAAGAGCCTGTTGCTCAAGAATGCAGTTTATGCAGATGATGGTTAATTAACATGACTCATCCATTACACTGCGCTTGCTGATGACCTTGGTTCTCATTTCACTTAGAAAAAAGAGGCAATGAGAAGAGAAATAATTCATCTTCCCACCAAATCTGCAACCTCTCTGTACCTTGACTCATTCTCTGCCATCCCGTATGTTAAAAGGTCAATCTTTCTCCTTTTGATGTGGATCCCATCCCTTTGAGTCTGTGGAGAACATTGCGCCTGCAGTAATTATCCATTCCTCTCTCCCAATGTCAGTTACCCTTATCTACTGGATCTTTCCCATCAGCATATCATCTTGATGTAGTATCGTCCATAATAAAATAAAACTGAAAGATCGACTTTTTTTCAAATCCACACTGTCCAATTCTTATCTAATTTTGATGTCCAAGTTTACAGAAAATCTATTTAGAAGTCTCTACGCCTTTTATCTCCACTTCCTTGACTCCTGTTCTCTCCTTAACCCCATTCTAAGCAGGTCTGCATCTCCACCAATCCACTAAAATTGTTTTTGTCAAGGTTTCCAATCTATCCCCCCTTTGTAAATTGAATGATCAAGTCTCTGCCATCTTACATCAACTAAGAGCAGCATTGGCACAGCAGCTTTCTCTTTCCTTCTTGAAACACTCCCTTCACTGGCTTCCAAAAGTGAAGCCTGGTTCACTTTCTCCTGGTTTTTACTTCTAGAATCACTGTGGCTCAGTCAGTCCCCTTTGCTGGATTCAGCTTCTCTTCCTGACCTTCAAACTTTGGAATGCCACAGGGCCTACATTCCTTCTCTTCTCCCTACAGATGCATTCCCCACGGATCTCCTCCAATCCTGTGACTTTAAATTAACACTGTCATGCCAGCCTCTCTTCTGAGCTCCAAACTCATACATCCAACTTCTTATTCCACATCTGCATCTAAATATACAACTGGCATCTCAGACAGTATTCCTGATTCCTCAGCAAGTCACTTCTCCTTTAGCATTCCCCTTTTCCCTAAATAAAACCCCCACTCACCCAGCTGCTTAAGCAACTAGAGTTATCTTTCCCTCACACCTCTCAGTTAAGCCATCCACTCAGGCTGCTTTTTCTTCACAGAACTTACTGTCAGTTGAGTTGAGGATTTATTTGTTTTCTTATCTCCCTTGGTAGACTCTAATTCCATGCATTTGGGGTTCTGCATTCTAATTCCTATCCAGAACAGTCCATAACTTGTACATTTACAAAAAGAATTTTTCTACTTCAAAAACAACTGCTTTTGATTCAAGGCACATTTCCACACCATTCTGTCTGATCTTTTCCAGGATCAGAGACGGTGGAAAAAGCGTGCGCTCTGGAATTAGATCTGTCTTGCTTTCTATAGGAGCTCTGCCCTGCCAGCCCCACCATGACCACCACCCAGCATTGTCTTCATTCATCACTGACAACATTATTCAGCATTGATATATTCCACAAATCATGTTAGCTTCTTTACATACATCACTGTTTAACTCTCACAATGAAATATACAGGGCAAGTGCTATCATTTCTGTTTACAGAGATCAAAGAACTGCTAACTGGTACAGCTAGAACTTAGTTGAGAATCTTATTCCCAAGCCCTTTCTATTAACCAATATATTTCCCTGCAATCCCAGTTCAATAAGTTATCCAAAATCGCCCACAAAGGTATGAACAGCAAAGAGAGGACTCAGGCCACATCTGACCTCAACCCACGTTCTCACTAACTATACTGCATATTACAAATGTCCTCACTTATAAAACAGGGTGATGATACACACACCGAGATGATCCGTCCATACTGTCCGTACAAGGCACGCACTCAACAGCTGCTAGCCCCTTTCCTGAGTTATGACGTGTATAAATACTTGACTACATTTTTTTAAAAGCTTCACATTGTTTACGGAAGTTTTCTTAGTCCCTATGTTATCTTCTAGCATTTTTGGAGCACTTCTTCACTGAGAATCTAAATGTAAATATGACAAAATTATTTTACAAGCTATGTTCAAATTATTAAAGTATCATGTTACATAGCAATTTGCATGATCCTAGACAAATGGCATGAAGCGATGATGCATATCACTGAATATCATTGCCTACAAACTGTCTGAGAAGTTTTACACTATGAATTTTGATACATGATTCTCCTGCTTCACTTACATGTTTACATTTTAAATTTTCCTTATAAACTTTTTATATAATTTTTCACACAAAACTTAGAGGTTCAAAATTCTTTTTGGTTGTCAGAATTTCCTAAATTTTGAATTAATGAAATGTTCTGTGTTCAGGCATTTACTATGTGTTATAACTGGATTCTACAACTCAATTTTACTTTATCATTCAGAAATCTTAAAGCTCATCCTAGCATCAAAAGGCATGAATTCTTTCTCTTCAAGATTTTCTGTTTATGTCACATGAGCAAACGCTTTTGCTATCCCTTGAAAGGGATGAATTGTTACTCACCATGGTGACTTTGTTTTTAAGAAATGCCTCCAATTTAGATAGACATGCAACAGATAGATTTGGAAAGCAAATTTCAATTAGGCAAACTATGTATTTACTTTCCGATAAATCCTAATTTCAAAAAAAAAATAGAGAGGGAAAAGAAAAACATTCCCTACAACCTGACTTACACTTTATTTTGTGAATTTGCTGTGGAATAGGAAGAAAATAATGCCCAAAAAGGGAACTGAAAAAAATTTCTATTCCCTGATATTAAATCAACAAAGCATTTAAACACATGCATCCTTTTAAGACAATCTATTAATATTTACATTCTAAGTTTTATTCTGTTATAACCTTTTTGAATAAAGGTATTGGATACTTCCTAAATTTCCTCATTATGAGCCCCATCAATTCTAATTGAAGCTTCCCTTTCTTAGCTTATCCTTGGCAGATAAAGCAGAGATTAGAGCCAAATGTAAGATTTCCCAAAGGGGATCTGAAAATAAGTTATAAGTATTCAAGTAAGCCACCTGTCTGGATGAAGATTTATTTATTTGATCAGAATAGCTTTCCAAACTTGAAATAACTCATGTACAAAACAGATGTAGCTCTTTAAATGCAACTGTTTTTATTTTACTTTCTATTAACATGCATCACAAATGGATAGAGCAACTCT
Source organism: Avahi laniger (assembly GCA_963575035.1). Taxonomy (NCBI): domain Eukaryota; kingdom Metazoa; phylum Chordata; class Mammalia; order Primates; family Indriidae; genus Avahi; species Avahi laniger. The sequence continues at coordinate 5,015 of CAUYSK010071163.1, forward strand.
AAAGAGCTGAAGGATATAAATGTTCAATAATGCATATTTGCTTATGAATCTTGAGTCATAAATAAACATCAAATCACATTCTTAAGTTTGAACACTCTAGTTATGTGTGCCAACAGCAGACTACGAGTGCTCCCTTCTCAGCTAAGTGCCCAAATATAATAACTCATAAATCAAAACATTGACAATATTATTTAGAAATGTGAATCACGAGGAGGTGCTATTGTCATGGGGTGTCAGCTCTGCTCAGGAGTTCATTTTCTTGTCTTCTAATAGGGCTGAAAACAGACCTTAATCTATATGAAGCCCTCCCTTAAATAATTACCTCAGGTACCCAACATGGCGTCACTAAAGCAAGTTCAGGGACATAACTGCCCCCATTAACAACATCTAAAATTAGCAAGAGCAGGCAAGTTACTTAACCTCTCCATGTACCATCATCTTTCTAGTTACCATTAATTGCAATTTACTGTCAACGCTAGGACTCTGTATGAACTGGTAGGCTCGAAGATGAATTAGACATGGTCCTTGCCTTACACAGTAGACGGTGCTTATCAAGGTAGACAATGATAAGCGTCATAAGGGGTGAATTCATGACCTGGAGTTGAGAACAAGAGAGAAGTATTCTAGCTGAAGTAGATCATGTTATGAACACATTTATTAGTTCCATGATTCATTTCAAGTTGCAATCAATAATTTTCATAGGTGTTACTTCTGGTGTTTTTTTTTTTATTTATAACAATGTTTCAATTTTTAATCAGAAATATATCAGTTGTGGGTGGAGGACCAAACTGATTTACTTTATCAAATATTCTACATAAGATCTTTTCATTGTATACTTTTCAACTTATCAAAGCCAAAACTTCCTACCTTCCTAGATACTTAACATCTCTTGATGCTTTCGGGCCTTATATTTAAGATGGAGAATGAAATCTATGTGTAGACAACCTCAAGTATGTTGTCTTTCTCTAGCCCTAACCCTAGCATTGCTATTTCATGCAATGCACTAACATGTTTTCCTAAAATTTAGGAAAATTAAATTTAAAAAATCAGAGAGGAAATCATGAAAACATATGTATTTTAAGCTAAATGACTGGATTTTGCAGAGTTTGACATCTGTGGTAAAAGGTAAAAGGATGAAGGGATTGAAGAGAGGAAGATAGGCATGGGCTCATATTTATTCAATTCCTACTAGATTCAAGCTCTATGTAAATTAATCTGTACTGCTCCTAAGAGGTCTGTAGCATAATATTAGTCCCATTGGGCAGATTAGAAAACAAAGGCTCAGAGAAGCTCCGTAACTTTTCAAAGATCAAAGGGCTAGTAAGTGGTAAGGTCAATACTTATCTGACCTCAAAGCCCCCACAGTTCCTAATGTTTCCACATACCAAACTGTTACTCTAATTTCTTTCGGACACTGAATCCCAAAGAAACTACACCAAATACAACTTGTCATGATTACAGAGATTATTCTGTCTCAATCTTCACTTTTTCAAGAAAGAAAAGCAGTGGACGGGGCCTCTCTAAAAAGAGGCACAGCCTTTTTGTATTCTTACTATATTAAGAATGGTTATAAAGTAATGTGGCTCATTTTTTTAAAAAACATCATAACTTATAAACCTGTTTCCTTCAAAGCTATCTTGGGAGGCAGGTTATAAAATTATTTCAATGATGTTGAAATATATCTCAACTTAATTTCAGCTCAAAATACATCTGAAAATCTTTCAGAACCAGCTTCAAAATCAACGGCACGCTCTGAATATCCTCAGTGGTGATAAATCATCTCTGCAAATCAATTTGGCTTCTGTTAGTGGAGTCATCCAGAGGGAAGCCTTATTAACAAAATGAGTAAAAGCATTTGCTATCAAAGAGAAAAGGTACCTTTAAAGTAATGAGCTATGCCAAGTTATGGCCGAAACCCTGCCCCTGGTGAATGCCATCTCATCCAGAGGTGCTTCCTTAAATGCTCACCACCACCCCCTGCCATGTCAATTATTGTCTTTATGAACACATGTTTCTTTTCTTCAGAGGTCTAAGTACTTAATGCGTATGCTTTTATTAACCTTGTCTCCCCCACTACATTGTGAGCTCTCTGAGCTCAGTAACCACGTGGTTTTGTCACTGCGGTGGATCTGGTATCTAGAGAGAACTGACACAGTAAGCATTCAATAAATTTTTGTTGAGTGAGTGAAGGAAACATTGCTTTGTGACTCCTTGACGACTACTTGCTCTATAAAAGTAGAAGTCCTCTGAGCAACAAATAGCAGCCTCACTAAAATACAGTCCATCTCCCCCAAATGAGAGAGTAGGTCGATTCTTCTTGGTTGGTTAAGAAACCAACTTGTACTTTTAGAGTCACACTATCTTTTTAACAAACTTTACATTAATAGAATGTGATATCAGAGCAGCAATAAGTGCAATCTTCTATAAAAAATGGGTTTAACAAAAGAAAGAATATAGAAATAAGTTTTTTGATTTAACTTTTGTTTTTCTACCCAATTGAAATGTAAATCCATGGTACTAAAACTAAAATATGATACTCTTTATTACACACATAGGGGAAGTAAATTATTAGAAAATCATTACCACTAATTATGAATGTTTAATGCAGAAATTCTGGATTATTAGTATCCAGTGAATATATTCTGTTTATTATTTTTAAAAAACTGATTTTTAAAAATCAAAACCATTTACTTCTTTGATTATGTTACTTCAAAGGAGCAACAGTTTCTCTCAGTTAATTTTTTAAGTGGCTAAACAAACATATGAAAAAATATTCAACACCACTAATTATCAGGGAAATGCAAATTAAAACCACAATGAGATACCACCTTACTCCAATCAGGGTATCCATTAAAAATTCAAAACAGATGTTGGCATGGATGTGATGAAAAGGGAATGCTTATACACTGTTGGTGGTATAACTTCTATGGAAAACAGTATAGAGGTTTCTCGAAGATCTAAAAATGGATATAGCAATCCCACTACTGGGTATCTACACAGAAGAAAAGAAATCATTGTATCAAAAACATACCTGAGCTCATACGTTTTATCTCAGCACAATTCACAATAGCAAAGAAATGGAATCAACCTAAGTGTCCACTAACTGACGATAAGTAGATAAAGAAAATATGCTCTACATACATCATGGAACACTACTCAGCCATGAAAAGGATGAAATAATGTCTTTTGCAGCAACTTGGACAGAACTGGAGGCCATCATCCTAAGAAATTCTGGAAAAGAAAACAAATACCACATGCTCTCACTTGTAAAGGGGAGCTATACTGTGGGTACCCACGGTCACACGTATAACGGACTCTGGAGACTCACAACGGGGGAGGGGGAGAGGGGAGTGAGGAATGAAAAATTACCTATAGGGTACAATGTACTCTATTTGAGCGACAGGTACACCAAAAGCCAAGATCTTACTGTTATACAATATATCTTATGTAACGAAATTGCACTTGTGCCCCCTAAATATACTGGAATAATAAATTTTTTTTAAGTGGCTAATGTCCATGCTGACTAAAAATTGAGAGTATCCTACAGGGATTCAGAGATTTTTGTCCAACATCTTTATGGCTTTGTAAGTAGCAATACAAACAGCCCTTGGACAGGTTTTCCTGTGCTCACTAACTGGCAGAGATTTGCCATCACATACCTTCACAAAGACAGAAGAAGTAATCTATAGGAGGTCACTGGGGAAATCACCAAGAAGGAAGAGTTTGACAATGATTTTTAAGTCCCCTAAAAGCAAGAATATCATAACTAAACTACCAAATCCACCAACCTGCTTCTCTGACCTACACCGAGGTTACTTACACATATGGGGAAGGCATATATGCAAACTATTTTTACAATAATAGTAATATAATAATAATACATGGTTAATGTTGATAATCTGGAAAATTCCAAAATATGAAAAACAAAGAGGAAACAACCTTGAAACTCACTGTCCAGAGGAAACCATGATTTATCCTGGCCTTATTTCTCCTCCCAGGACTTTATTTTGTATATCGCTCATCCTGCTATTTGTTTCTTAGTGTCAAGAAGGTTGGACAGAATTTCCATAGTTTCCCTTTACTTGCATTCCTCACAACTGCTCATTTCCTTGCTCTGAAATTACCAGGTTAGCCATTATTTGCATTCTATGATGCATATTACCTCTTCTTATTTAATGAAAATGAAAATTATTCATGCAAGGTAAGAATGGTTAAGAGAAGTATTAAGGAACTGACTAAAATGATTATTAACTCACAGTGTGTCTCTAGATAGACATTTGAAATGTCAACAGATAAATAAAAGGTGTACAAATGTTCCAGAAACTAAGAAACAAGGTTAAGAATTCAGTGCATAGCTAGGTTGCAGACCAGAAGGCTGCATTTAGGAAATCATAAAACAACATACTGAAGTGTGGAGACACACCTAAAACTTGGATGCTAAAAGAAAATATTTACAAAACCGGCAGTGGTCATATACGTTATAATTGGCCCGCTAAAGGTCAGACTTGAGAATCACAGGCAGTTTAACACATTAACTAACATGTGAGTTGTATTTAACTTGAGTTAGTTTTGAGCCCGGGGCCTCGTGAAGCATATGTAATTCACATGGCTCTACTTTGGGAGCCTCGTGAACTGTTTTTCAATTTGCATATAACTAACATACAGAAAACAATAAAAAATAACAAATTTTTCATTAAATTAGAAAGCATCATTTTGTTTTTGAAATTTTTATTCTATTTTCATAACAAAACACTGTGGTCCCAAGGGAAAAAAATTTTTTCTAGCGCAGCAATGTGTTAATCAACAAAAATCAAACAAAACTTCGAATCTTTTATATTCTTTTCAGTAGGGTGATTCTTTACCTGTTTTTATGCTACCATATAATACCTCCATCAATAAATAAATACTTATATGAAAAATGGGATAAAGAATTTGTGTTAGTACACTGGAGCTGCTATAACAAGATACCATCAACTGGGTGGCTTATAAACAATAAACATTTATTCCTCACAGTTCTGGAGGCGGGAAATCCAAGATCAAGACCTCAGCAGATTCGGTGTCTGGTGAGGGCCTATTTCCTGGTTCAAAAACAGTACCTCTTCGCTGTCCCCTCACATAAGTGGAGGCCAGGGGTCCCTCTCGGGCTCTTTTAAACAGGCCCTGATCCCAGTCGGGAGGGCTCCACTCCCATGATCTAAGCACCTCCCAAACACCCCATCTCCTAATCCTAATCCCACCTTGGGGGTTAGGATTTCAACATATGAATTTGGGGCAGGGGGCCAGACACAAACATTCAGACCACAGCAGAATTTTCTTCAAAGTACTCACATATTACAGAGATACTGATCCATGACTGTTTACTACGTGTTCACCCACGCCTCCTACAGGGACTTAACTGAGCCCTCAATCAGTGATGTACCTTCTGATACAATGCACGGTACACTGCTTCTCAAGCTATCTGTAAGGGAGGACCTTTTTTCTTTTCTTTTGGATTTCCAATTTGTTGTAGGCTGAAACTTTCATTACATACAGTAAAATGAATTACTAGAAAAATGAAATTGTGAAAAGACACACAAAATAGAGTAACTTTAAAAATTAGATTCAACAGACATAAAATTACTGTGACCAGCTGCTATAAAAGTTTCTAAATGCTTACATTCTATTTCTGTATGTAAGCTGTAGGAGAACAACAAAAGGAGGGACTTTTGTTCAGGGACCAGTCTATGGATCCCACTTTGGGTCACACTGATTGAGCCAACCAATTTCAAAGAGACTGTATCTCAGGCACAAAGACGGTGCTTGCCAACACTCTACAGGTCTGAGTTTGCATGAGGTTCATTTTCTATCGGGCATCTAGCCTGGTCTTAGTTGAAGCTGCCACTTCTGCCTGGATTATGACTGTGTACTGAGCTAGGCTAGGAAAAGGTGGGTTATTTCATAGAGACATAAGGATATTAGCAATTGAAAGCAAGATTTAAATACCTAGAAATGATAAAATCTTAAGCTCTGACCACAAACTATAAACTTAACAATACGATTTTTCCTTTGGCAGATTTTAAACTATAGCCTTTTCATTTTAAGAAAAATGGCTTTTCCTGGACAATGCACTAAGTAAAACTCAGTTAATCATATCCACAAAAAAACACAAACCTATAGCTTCACGCCACGGCTAGGCTGCCATGAATGAAATATTATAATGTCAAATAAGATGTGGTCTCTACCCTCAAAAATCTTAATGTCAACAATGACAAAATAATGAAGTGCTATAATACAGAAATGTATAAAGATCATAGTACATCCATCCATACGCTGTTGACTCCTAAATTCGCACCTCCAAATTTGCCCTGTCTTCTGAACCAAAAACTTGCTCACCCACTGTCTACTCAATTTCTTCACTTAGATGTCTAAAAGACATCTCAAATCAAATGTGTCAAAAGCAAACTCCTGACTCCCTTCCCCTAAATAATAACAATCTGCTTCTCCCACAGTCTCTCTCAATTAATGGGCACCCTTTGAGCTGCTCAACCCAACAACTATGAATTTGAGAATCAATGATGTGTAGACAGTATCTGAGACATACCTTTATACATTTATACGTTGGTTTTTTTTAAAGCCAAAAGGTTTAAAAGCTGCCAAAGGTCAAATCTACTTTTTCTTTGACTTTTTGATAAATTACAAATATATTTTCTAATAATAAAACATCCTTGGAATTCTGAAATTATCCTTTATCACTACAGTTTAATCTTTTTAATACAGTGCTGGTATCCACTTGTGAGCATTTATTTGGTATCGTTACTCTGTTCAAATAATTGCAAGACTTTTTCTAAAAATAATTTTCAAAAATATCAATTATTTTTCTTACTGTAAAAGTGCTACCTTAATATTGCAAAACATTAAAATAAGGGCACATAAAAAAAAGGAGTGGAATTCTCCCATGATCTTCCAATTCCCTCTGTGAAAATTATTACTATTAATTCTTAGGCTTATTCTAAATTTAGCTAATCCTGTACTGATGTTTAGATGGTTTCAAGTTTTTTATTATTATAAACAATTCTACAATGAATAATCTTCTATTTATGCGTGCCTTTGCATATATGAGAGGATATTTCTTTAAAACAGATTCCCAGATCTAAAACTGCTGGGTCAAAAGTTTTGTAAATGTTATATTTTAATAGATATTGCTAAACTGCCACTTCAAAATATTGTACCAATATAAAATGCCACCAAGAAATAATATGTAAAAGAGTAATTGTTTCTTCATACTTTTGGCACACTGGTATATTAATTTTTTAAGAATTCACAATGTGATAGTTTAAAAAGCTATCACATTGTTTTAATTTATGTCACTTTAAATAGTGGGAATGAAGATCCTTTCATATATTTACCTGTTCCTTATTGTGTGAATTACCTCTTCATAAAATTTGGCTTTTTTTATATTAAAAACAAGAAAATAAAAGCTGACAAAGGGGAAAACAGGTTGTTAAATTTACAGTTTATGGTCAAAGCTTAAAATCGCATCATCTCTAGGTATTTAAACTTTGGATCATCTTTAATTCCTCTTTTTCTCTACCCCACATCCAGTGCATCAGTAAATACTGCCAACTCTAACACTTCTCATGAACCCCCAGCAATCCCCTGGGCCACCATAGCTCCTTCCTGGATTATTCCAGCAGCCTCCAGTTTAAGGGACCTGATTCCACCATTGTCTCTCTCCACTCTACTCTGGACACAGGAGCAAGGTGAGTCTTTTTAAACCCAAGTCTGCTTCGTCAGTCCTCTGATCATAAGCCTTCAGTGGCTGCCCTTCCCATTCTAGAATAAAAGCCTAAATCCTTATAGTTTCTACATAATCTGCTCTTCCGACCTTGCCTTCTGAAGCTCTTCAGGTCTGAGCCACACTAGCTCAGACAGCTGCATGGCGCAACTCTCCTCACTTATGTTAGTCTTTTTGAACACATGCCATCTCTGACCTTTCTGGGCTAACCTATGGAAGAAAAACGGTAGCCCTCTTACTCCACTATTATTTACCATCCTTTAACTGCTCGTTAAGTTTTACCTATTATCACCATTACTCACTAACCTTTACCCCCACCTGTCATTCATACATATATGTGTTTGTTGGTCATCTCTCCCCACTAGAAATGCAACTTTAAGAAGGCTTCCTTTCATTCACTGCTAGATCCTCAGTGCCCAGAACTCTGCCTGGCATGTAGTAGGCATTCGATAAATATTTTCTGAATCGATCAATAATCAAAGATGGACGCCTTGCTCTGGCTGGTTATGGAGAATGTCAGGGAAGGATTTACACAAAACAGATGACACTGAAACTAGGTCTTAAAAGAAGACTCAAGCTTGACTGACATGGAAGGAGCTAAAAATATCATTGCCATATAAACAACTTTTTCCACAAAATCTTCCAGCATAAGAATGCATCGTAGGGAAGACCATTAACGTTCTGGCTGAGAGAATCCACAGCAAATGAATTAATCCCCATGATCCAGAAGAGGATGAGGGTATGGGTAAACAAAAAGAAATCTGCTACAGCTGTTGGGAAATTTTACAGACGAGAAATTACTGTAATATACATCCAGCTCCTAAATAACGTAACTATGCTCTCCCAGTAATCCATTATTCTTATCTAAATACTATTGTTTTTTGGAGGGGGGGCCACATTTCAGTTTCATTATGGAGTTTTTCCTGATGGGACTACAACTCAGATTTTTCAAAGGAAGCAATGAGGAGAAAATACCAGGACTTCTTTGTTTTACACAGAGTAAGTTCTATTGTGGTACATCTATTCTGTTGACAGCTATGGTAATGCATTCCAGAGCAACATCTCTCAAATATTACCTCCTTTTATTAACTGAAATGGTCTTACACGTATTTCTTTATTTACTTGCTTATTCTCATCTCCTTCCCATTAGAAAGTGAGTTCCTTCTAACAGAGCAGGAACATCTCTGTCCTCTCACAGTATGCCTGGGGTCAGAGAAGTGCAAAGCACACAGAGCACCCAATAAACGCTCGGGGGTGAATGAACAGCATTCAAATGACAGAGCAATGAATACTTTACACGGGGAGTTTACATTTTAACTTCTTACACCTGTGTTAGCAGTACATTCTCCTCTGACTGAGAGTTCTACTTAACAACACAGTCAAAAGTATAAGTAGGATTGTGCCAGCACTTGTGTTTCTGGCTTTATCAAAGTGTGGGAATGGTATCTCAGTATGCACCAGAGAAACATAAAGTCTGGGGAACCGCCGCTGTAATGACACAGTGTATGGGAAACACAGCAAAAGAGAGCAAAGGGATTCCCGCAACCCTTGTTCCAGGACCACAACTAGGTGCCCCTGGCTCACAGAGGTGACACTGCGGGGGCCTTCCATTGCCCTCTAGTGGCAGCTGTGCTGTGGATACCTCACTGTATTAATATCCATACTTAATTTATGCATTATATGATCACAGTTTAGAAACTTTAAGCAATGCCAACTGTCTGTACGATAAAAGTTCTTGTGAGAGCCAAAGTATTAGAGCTTTTCAGACTCCTAAACGCACACACACCCGAATTAGTCTCAACCGTATTAGATTCACAAACCTAGGCATAAGGCCCAAGTCCTCTCTACGTTTTCATCACCCTAGCTGACCCAGCATTCCCTCTGTCCCCTTCCACTGCCCAGCCTCAAAATTCACTCACTCATGCATCTGCACATTTGTTGAATTATACATTTCATAAACAGCTACTAGCATCATCCAAAGGGCTTTTTCTGTGTTTTTAATACTGTAATAATGTTTCATTGGCCAAGGAACAAAGTAACTCCAGCGCCTGCTAATTCCTCACCAATCGCTGCAGGTGGTTATGCGCAATGCTTTCTGCATAGACCCAGTCAGCTGCCAGGTGGAGCCCGCTTTCTCTTCGGGTTCAGGCCCCCTCAGGCTATGTGGGCTCCCTTACAGGCTTTGTGAACAAAAGGCACCCAGTCACTTCACCCCTGCCTTTCCCACCCAGGTGCAGGCCCCACCTCCTCCTCTCCCCTCCCCCACAGTCAGCCCTGGGCAAGGTCACAGGCGCTGCCCACTGCTCCGACACTGGAGACCAGACAAGCCGGACACCAAGGGAACTCAGCGGTGGTCAGCATTTTGGATAAAGCCGTAATCCCTGCTACAATTGTTGTTATTTTTTTTTTTCTCTTTTTTAAATCAGCTTTGGGGCAATGATAGAATGCATCTTACTCAGATCTTTAGCATAACCAAAATCAAAGAAGAGGGAAAAGGATGCCTGGAGAAATCTGGGCTCACCAAATCAGACATGTAAGCTATAAGGGCTGGAGCTTTTAATTTTTCCATCAGAAACAAAAACAAACCAACCACCATCTACTATTGCCATTTCATTAAAACAAAAATAAAACAGTAAGAACACAATTTTAAAAAAGGGACTGCACTTTCAAAGAAAGAATACTGGGCAACCTTATACCAAAACACTTGAAAAAATAATAGGATGGTGAGCAGTAAAAGGCTGCTATATCTTTCTCTCTGCCATCTCTATAAAAGTAATATTCTATTTCTTTTTTATTTCAAAATATTAAGGAGGTACAAATGTTTTTGTTACATGGATACCTTTAGACATATTTTTATTGCCCTAAATTGATGCTGTGAATAGCATCCAAAGCGTGGAGGACAAAGGGGCAATTAAGTAGCCCACATTCTAAAGAGAGTCCCCACGTGAGGAGAGGGGTGCTCCGCACATCCAAAGCCGATCAATAAGGATCCAAAAAATCACCCATAAAGATGGGAGGCGCGTGCATGACCGGGAGAGACCAACATCTCATTGCCGAGCTCGACGTGCACTTGTGAGGCGTCCTGGCTCATCTCCCCTGTGTCTGCCTGAGTAGGAAAGATAACTGGAGCGTGAAGGCAGCGGAGGACCGCGGGACATGGAAGAGGGAAATGGGAGCAGAGCACCGAAGTGTCCTGAACAGCTACCATGAGGCAGGACAAAGTTGCCAACTTGGAGCCCATTTGAGATGGAGGAAAAAGCTTTAACTCAGATTGAAATTGAAATTTTGAAGCAAATGGACTTACGAAAAAGGAAGAACAGAATTTGAGAACTCTGCAATCAGTGAGGAATGGAAACACCGGGCAGTTCTACAAAGTACAGACGGGTGTAACAACTAAAGAAAAATAAAATCTTTCTTGGTTGAACTCCATGAAGTTTAAGACGATGTGATGAACCAGATTAAAACAAAACAAAACTTAGTTTTCTAAGTTGGATGCAAATCAAAGAAAACTTCTCTGTGGACCAGTCCCACTGACGGACTCTTAGGAAAGACCCGATCTAGTCCGAGCCTTCATTTTACACGTGAGAAAATTAGTGTCAGCTCACACTTAAGAAGCCGAGTGACAACACTGTGCTTTCTACCCTCATTCTATTTTCACTCCGCATATTCCATGGCTAACACTACTTCCCCCCGCCCCTGACGGGCTAACCTGATTAGCAAACTCAATAATGGGCAGGAGAAAAACAGAATATTACTTTAATAGAGATGGTAGAGAGAAAGACGCAGTAGCCTTTTACTGGTCACAGCATTGTCCTTCAATCACTCCTCATCTTTACTTGCATTTTTCACTTTCTCTATTTTGCCACTTCCCCTGATGACTCTTTTCCTTCATTTTCGTCTCCTCTCCTAGGGTCAGTTACAGCAAATGGCAGAGTAACAGTCAAGAATGGAAGACATGATCTTTAAGATTCTTGCCATCCAAAAAGCTCAACAAGCTTAGAGTACTGATACTTTCTAATACATACATTCTCAGTAGTGCTATTATCAACAGGTATAGGTTATTATATTTTACATTTTGGACCACCAAAATTAAGTAGTATGATTAAATGAAAATAAAAATATAATGCGTAAAATTACAAATTCATATAGTTTCTATTTTAAAAATGTACTAGAACATCATCAAATTACTACCAATTTCTCATGAAGAAACACTTGGGCGTGGTGTTGTTATTTTTCTTTCCTTAACCAAAATGAAATTTATTATTTAGCTAACAAAGTTTCAATGTGCCAATCGTGTGTGTATATGTGTATATATATCTTAATATTACATTTAAGGTACAGTGCCCTCCTTTCTTTTAAGAGAAAAAAAAAACGATGAAGATGCATCTTATTTTGCAATTATGAAGTACTTAGGCATCTAAGAGGAATAACCTTATAATAATAAAGATCTTAATTCTCAAATATAAAACAAAATTTATTTCATCTTCTTATCACAGTGACCATCAGTTCAAGATATACATAAATAGCAATGACTATTCAAGAAAAACTACTACGGATAAAAATTTCCAATAATTTGACTTTAATATTTTATCAGCACTGCTCAATTTTTTCATGTATATCTTTTATGACTATCCTATTTTAGAAGCTAATAAACGAAAAGGGAAGCTTTTAGTAGAAACTGTGAAGAGAAACAATGCAGTCCGGGTACCACTTCTCACATGCTGTTTGAGAGATGCAGAGCAAGTCCCTGATGGCTTTATGTCTGCATCTTCCACATGTGAGTCAGTTGCTAGGAAACGTGAAAGACAAGGATTCAGCATCAGGTCTGCAGAACAATGAGCTAGTTTAACAGTTATCCGAATACCAACACGTAACCTTCCTAAACTGTTAGACAACGTAGGAGACTGAAGACTACATGTGATGTTTTTCTAGAGAAACTGATTTTGATGTAGTCAAGTCTCATCCTTTAGTAAACAGATTCTGATATCTACTGCAATAAGAAGGAATGACTGTATACATCAAAAAAAATTTTTTTTTCAGCTAAAAGTTACACCCACCCCACTATTAAACTTACAGATAAGAACTAATCTCACTGCTTCAAGCTGTATTGTTATGTTGCTACACATACATATGTGTACACACACACACACACACACACACACGACAGAAAAAAAAAGGAAAACACACACATATCACCATAATAAAATACTTGCTCCAAAATTACCCGAATAGAAAAAGGAGGGACTAGAAACAAGGGAAACATACATTCTGTCTCACACCACACACATACACACACGACACACAGACACAAAGGCACACACACACATGTACTCTTGCATACAGTCAAATTCACTTCTCAGTCCTTAAGCTTTTGGTCTACTTGGACATAAAAAACAGAAAAAGAGATCTGGATGGGATGTCAGGAAATATGGGATCCATGAATTTACTGTGTGACTCTGAGAAGTACCTTAACTTCTCTGGCAATCATTTTGTCACCTGAAAATTAAGAGAGTAATGCTCACTTTAACAGGTTTTTGAGAGGACAAGATGAGACAATACGTGCAAGCATTTTACAACAGTATAGCACCATATATAAAAAGACAGTACTATTGTCTTATCAATAAAATGGCCATTTCAGTGAATAGACGTAGCAATAGGATTCAATGTCTGAAAATCAAAATTGAGCCAACTAAAAAGTGTTAATCGATGAGGGTTATTTGTCCCAAATATTCAACCCGTAAATTAGATTATTTCACTAATATTAACATCAAAACAACCCTCCGTGTCGGTTAACTAACATGGGGAAGCACCATGACTTAAAACAAACAACGAAACAACTATAAGAAGAATTTACAGGATTTCTTTAAAAAAAAAGTATTGCTACATAATAATTATATATGTTTATGGAGTACATGTGATACTTTGATAGATGCATACAATGTGTAATGATCAAATCAGGGTAACTGGGATATCCATCATCTCAAACATTTATCATCTCTTTGTGTCTGGAACATTCCAAATCTTCTCTTCTAGTTACATCGAAATATACGATAAATTACTGCGAACTACAGTCACCCGACTGTGCTTTTGTACACTGGACCTCGTTCCTTCTATCTAACTGTATTTTTGTACCCCGTGACCAACCTCTCTTCGTCCCCCAAACCCGCTAACCGTCCCAGCCCCTGGGAACCGTCACTCTACTTTCTATCTCCATGAGGCCAACCTTTCTAGCTCTCACATATGAGAACATTACACCTCTCTTAAACAGATTTTAAGCCATTTGTATTAAATCCTCCAGATTTTTAAGACTGGAAAAGTGTATCAGATTATCTGCTTTGTCATCACTTCTACCTTCAAAAAAAAAATTTACAAGCTATAAAATTCGTGAACTTCTACTAAATTCAAATTGAAACTGAATTTACATGAAGGTCACAGGGGCTTTTTAATGTGCCTGTTACGATACGAGTGGCCAACACATACACCCGGAGTGCCAAGCACCTAGGATCTCCATGTATCAGTTTGTTAGTGCTGCTATATCAAAATAACAAAGACTGAGTGGCTTAAGCAGTAGAAATTTACTTTCCCACAGTTCTTTCTAGAGTCTAAGATCAAGGTGTTGGCAGGCGTGGTTTCCCTGGAGGCCTCTCTCCCTTTGCCCGCAGATGGCCACCTCCCGCTGTATCCCCCATGGTCTATCCCCTGTGCACAAACCCCTGGTGTCTCTTCCTCTTCTTATAAGGCCCCAGTCTCAGTGGTTAGGGCTCATTCATATGACCTTATGTGATCTTAAGCACATCTTTAAAGGCCCTAACTCCAAATACAGTCACATTCTAACTCAGGGTTAGGACCTCAACATAGGAATTTGTATGGGACACAATTCAGTACATAAACTCCACTTGCTACTTAATCTCAGGGCAACAGTAAGCACTAAAAATTGTGACTGGCCAACTAGTTCCACACACAGGCTGCAATGCGCTACTCAATGCCCAAAAGCTCCAGGTCCTCATCAAGAGAAGAAGAGACAGTAAGGGACACTCAGGAGAAATTGTGTTTACATAAATATCAACAGGGCTGAGGAAACAGAAGTCTCTTGGACTCACACACTCAAAGGATAAAATCTAGTGTGTTCAGCTGTTATTTGAAAGTTTTACTCAACTCTGTTGCTGACTTTGGCATTTCCCCAAACTGGGCCTTAACAAAAAGAACTACACTGCTAACATCCAAACTGGCGGCTAACACTGGGGAGGGGAAACAAATAACAAGCCGTTATGTGACTTTGCAAATTCTCTTTCACAGGGAGCAATAAAAATTCATTAAAAATATTCTCTGAATATTTCTGAAGTTGATTTGGAATAAAAATCACGTGAGTAGGTGCATTTTTACTGTCTTAGCTTATATGTTATAATCTTGTCTGAAAATTGCCTTATACAAAAAATAGTATTTTACATTGCCATAGTTTTCACCATTCTTACATATTTTCTCAATTCACACTCCCAGTGACTCTGTGAGGTAGAGAACACAGGAAAAGATCAAGAAAATGAAACCCAGTAAACTTAAATGACTTGCTCACGGTCACAAACTAATAACTGAGAGAATCAGAAAGAGAATGCAGGTCTTCTGACATCTAAGTCAGCACTCTTTATTCTTGGGACTTAACGACATTCAAGGCACTGAAACTACAATCTTGCAAAATTCACTTAGCACCACGGGGATGTTGAAGTCTATAAATAAAATTAGATTTGCTGAAATTCTGCACATAATGGCAAAGTGAATTTGGTCTGAAATAAAAATAGTTCTGACCACATCCTTCAATACATGTAACATTTTTAAGATGTCAATCATCTCAATGAAAATTTTAGAAGCAGTATTTTCGTTGAGAATTTTTTCACTGGGCTTAATAACTGGGTAAACATACAATTTCAAAGCAAAAAAAAAATTCCCATAATTAATAATACAAAGCAAAAATTTACCTAGCAACTAGATGATTTTCTCAACTAGATGATCTTACTGATCTACCACACACATCTTCACTAGGCTAGAAACATTTCTTCAGCTAACGACTGAAATTAAGGAGAATAACTGAACCACTGGACTTTAAAATCATTAGGTTAAAAAACCCAGGTTTATTTAACATGACAAGAAAACCAACTATCTGAATATAAACCACAATGAAAACCTGTAGTATTGAGCACTTATTAGATGCCAGGCTAAGGGCTTTATATGCACTGTTTCACTCAATCTTCCCAACTACCCTAATGTAGTTGTAGTGGGTACTATTTCATACTCAGTACAAATGAAGAGAAAAGTGAGGTTAAATAATGTATCCAACAACTCACGTTAACAACAAGGCAATGCCACAATCACACCCAACTCTGTTTGACTCCAAAGTCTGTACTATACATTCCTTTACTGCCTTGATCCCAAACAGAAAGATGAGACCTTGCCTAGCACAACTGAAAATAGTCCAAGAGATGGGCCCAAAGAGCAACAAAAATAAATAAAATATGCAAACAATATGTACTTTTTAAGCATGAAATGAATGAATGAGGTTACAGAATTTCCTCTGAAAGTCTTAAAAAAAAGAAAACTAATTATTTTCATTCATTCATTCTTTCAAGCAGTAAAATAAGTGAGCACATGTCATGAGCCAGGAACTCTACTAGGTCCTTGAGACTCTAAGAATAATATGACACAATCCATCCCCTTGAAGAGTTCAAAGTCCACTGAGGAACGTGAACATGCAGAAGAGATTTTTTTTTTGTTTCAGCATATTATGGGGGTACAGATGTTTAGGTTACGTATGTTGCCCTTGACCCCCTCCCCCAAGTCCGAGTTTCAAATATGTCCATCCTTCGGGTGGTGCGCATTGCACTCTTTGTGTATGCATATACCCGTCCTCTCTCCCTCCTTTCCCCTCCCCCCTCCCCCCTGCCCAACATCCAATAGATGTTAAAGGCATTAATATGGGTGATGGCACAGAGCAGAGTTACAAAAATTCCTAGCACGTATGAGGATTCTGATTTGTATGAAATGGCTGAGTACAGCATATATGTCTCTAAGAAAAAAAAAATAGGAAAGAAACAAAGAAAGAGGGAGGGAGGAGGAAAGAATTTCATAAAGCTATTTTTCACTCTCCTTAAATGCCAGAGAAATGATACTTTGTTAGCTGAAAAAGGCAAATCTCTAATGGGCCAAAAGTATGTGGACCAAATACACAACCTGTTGATAGGCAGGCTTGATCCAAGGATAAAACTTATACTATTTAAAGAATAAAGGTGAAATTTTTGGTATATGAATTAAATCTTGCTAAAAAAATTTAAATGACAATGAATAAATCATATATCCTTTAGAATTTTACTCAAAATATTATTTTTTGAAACTGAGATTTAAGTGTAATATAAAAACAGAGAACCCAAGCTATACTATTCAAAGAATTTGCTGATGAGTCCATCTACTGTATTACAACATCTCTCTGTAAGGACTAATGGGGCAAACTGGATCTCAGGTTTCAAAATCAGGAAAAGCTGCACTTCTCCCCAGACCAATGGTAAATTATCCTCAAATGAGCATCATGGATGTAATAAAGGAGCATGTTGCTCCTTTTCTCCTGGCTGTTAGCATTTTTCATACAGTGACATTTTACTTTTATCTATCTTATTACACACACACATACACACACACACGAATTTAAAGAGGTTTCAAGAAATATATAAAGCAAATACAACCAAAACAAAAAATAAGTGATGAAACATCAATGAGAGACCCCGGTTCTCGCGTAAGTCCTATGGCTAAGTGACTGAGTAGGTTAACAATACCTATAGCAAAAACATAAAACTGATAATCAGAGCTTATAAAAGGATTACGCAAGGCTATAGGTAAGAAAATCATTATAAAATATTATGTTAGTGATCTTACAGTAATTTCTATGGAAGGATATTACTGTCTTTTACATAGAATACCTATTTGATTCACTCATAGATATTAAATAGTATGTTCTTCCAAGGTGATCCCCTCTCCAAGGGACCTACTAGTACCTTCCCAAGAATATAGCAACTTGGGATAAAATCTGGCATGCCCAAAGTCTGTGCGGGTGAGAGAATGTTTCCTTTTGACCTTTGACTGCCTACATATATGCCCAAGTCCCTTCTGGACAGAATATGTCCCCTGTCTCCCTATCCACATGCTGAAGGCGTTATCTTTCTTGACATGGGTCAGAGGCACTGATGTGCAGGAGGTTGCTTCAGTCATCAACCATGACTTTCCCATCAACAGGGAAAACAGCATCCATAGATCAGCCACAGTGAATATCCTCACCATGAGGGTGTGGCTACCAACACAGTGACGGAAGACGACAGGAGGACCTTCCAGGACATGGAGACCATCTACAACACATCCTTTGAGGACATGTCCCTCAAGGCCACTGTCCTCATTTGAGAGGACTGGTGGCCCCTGCCAGAGTCCAATCCTGGATCTCAGAAGGAATTGGAGCAGGAAGGGGAGGAAGTCCATGAATAGACATCTTTGTCTTATTTTTCTTTCTTTTTTCTTTTTCCAAATGAATAAAAACCATTTTTGGAGGCAAAATGAAAAAGCAATGTTATAGGGAGCATTTATCTGACTTAAAGGTATGTTTTGATGTCTGTAGTTTCATTAAAAGGCTTTTTTTAAGATAAAATCTTACCATTACATTATGCCAAATAAGTATTAGGAATAGAACTAAACATGGATATTTGTTAATGATGCTCAATATTTTTGCATTTTTCTCTTCCTTTTGAGACTATAGCTAGAGATTTGTATCTTTATAAAGTTAAGTTTGGTAAGTACTATATTATATAGTTAGGAGTAAATATTTCCAAGGCTTGTTCATTGTACAATTTGAATTCTGTTTTCAGAAAACTATACATAAAAACAAAGAGCAAATAAAAAACAGTTAAATGTTTATTAGATAATTGAAACTAACTAGTTTGAAATTTTGTTCACATGTATTCACACATCCATCTTCAGCTCATACCATTTCATCAAAACAATATATTTTCAGGAGGAAAAAACCAAGTTTGAGTACTTTAAACAACGAAACACTTTCAACATGAAACAACCTATGGGATAATAGCTATTTATTTACCTTGCCCCATTTCACTAACCAACACTAACAAATATCCATTTCATACTAAGTAAACCATAAGTTTGTGGGATGATTCTTCCCCACTAAATTGTTGGAATACCTGAAATAGTTGTTAAGCATAAACAGCTGACCTGTTTATGAGGCACCCAACCTTACAAATCACAATGGTTCTTAATCTGGAGCACCAGCACTAAAAAGTAAACACGTGTTAGCAATTTCAAGAATAAAATTTCTAGAAGGTTTTTGTAACAAAGTGCTAAACAAAGACAGAATTTTTTTGTTCTTTCCAGTAATAGTTATTATAATTTCTTTTTGCCATTCATTTACTTATACCTCCCTTTATTCCAAAAAAATGATTTAAAAGGCACGAAATACATTTGTGACTTGCATATAAATATTTGTTTATTCTATCACTTTATATATAAGAGTTTTTAAGCTTATCTGAAAATTGGGCAGAGGGGGAATTGCATTCTAAAAACAAGTTAAGTAATTCTGCTTTTATAATGGATGAATGTCTGATACTAGTTCAAAGACAGCTATTAAAACCTTTTATCATCAGTCTACCTAGCAATTTCAATAGCATTTTATTAAAATTCTATCTACTTTTTCACCAACAGCAACCCATTAGCAACATACATTGGGGCATTACTAATGAACTAAAATTCCCAGAGGACCTGTTTCAAACTCTTCTGATGGTAAAAACGCAATTAACCACACATAAAAAACACCTCAGAAGACCATGCTTCACAATGAACAATTTCAGGTTACACAATGATGCAACTTACTAGTACGCCATCAGAGGAAAGGCTTTCTGTAGGGTGGACACTGGGGTGAGAAATATTTCTGTCTTATATGGCTCATATAGAGATTCTGATCTTTTTCTTCAAAGATGGCTGTCTGACTTGATACCTGTTAGAATTAGCTCATTCATTCTGCAACTTCCCACCTCAGTATTTGTCTAATTCCTGGTCTCTGAAGGCTGCAGTAATCAAGGATAACATAAAAATTAACTTAAAAAAAGTGACAGCTTTCCAAAAAATGCATGCTTCAAAATAAACTAGATCAAATAAAACCGTGGTGATATATTATACTATGCTTGAACATTTATAGACTCACACAATGATTTAACAGAGAAAAAAAGTCATTCCTCTATACAGGAATTGAGCAGCACAGAGCAGAAAATATACCACGAGACGCCAATCTGCAGTGCAAAGCACGGTTATTCATAACACAACTAGGGATCGACAATTCACACCTGTGATTTTTAAGTGGGCAGGTGCATCCCTTAACATGCGTGTCATCCATGGGCTCACTGCCATGTTCTGAGCTCCACCTATACCCTAAACCCCAGTGAATAACGATGGATCACAATGGCAGAGGGACAGACAGAAAAGTTTGAGAACCGCTTCTCTAAACACAGACACTGAGACATAATTCACCAAATAAAATTCTGTCAACTAAAACAGTTTTATATATAATCAGGAACAAAGTTCATTTTTAAGGAAGCAATACTCATTGAGTAGGGCCTTATCAGTTATGCTCGTCTCAACTTCTGCTTCAAGCAGAATAGTATACGAATTACTCCAACAACTAGAATCTCAGATAAATTTCAACACACATTATTTGTAATGCAGTGCTAGCTTCTTAAGAAAGCAGTGGTTAACCCCAAGGACCAAGGAAGAGAGACAAAAACAACACTTAACCAAACAGTGAGTGGGCGCTGGCAGCATTAATAAAACTTGAAAGTCAGAGTTGCCCTGCAGGTAAATATCGTCAAAGGTTCTTGAATCTATATATCTAAGCCTTGGGCATGCTGCATAGTGAAATAGATAAATTTGAGGCTCCTATATCAAGACGGATTGTTGAAGGGCCTAATGACATCCCTAATATGTCTTAACCCCTGAGATAGAAATATGGATACATATATAAAGAGAAGAAACCCTCAATAGGCATTATTGTGGGTTTTCTTTTTAATAAATGTACTGAATCTATAATTAAACACAAAGTACCAGAATTTTTTCTCATTATCTCACATAATATCACATATATTCTAAAAAATAGGAATAATTATTATTCCCTTTTTACAGATAAGGAAACTAAAACACAGAAAGTTTAACTTTTTCAAAGACACAAAGTAATTGGTGGAGGTGGAATTTAAGCCCAGATAGCCTAACTTCAATGTAATATCCTTAACTACCATCTTATTCTCCTCCTTGTACTTATGGAAATTATAATAATTTATTGTGTGATTATTGCATGCTTAGCACTGTTTTAAGCCATTTAGATATATTAACTAATTTAATTCTTATAACAACACAATAAAGTTTACAAATGAGGAAACTGAGCCAAACAGAGGTTAAGTAATTAAGAAGGGTCACCTAGGTCCTTAGCAACAGAAATGGACATTGAATCCAGGCACTCCGACTTCTAAGCCTATGCTCATGACCACACCTCATCACTCTGCTTCCCAGACTCTGGTTCATTCACTCCATTCATCAGTTTCCAGGGGGAGTTTCCATCCCTTTCACACACAGCTCATTCGTAGGGAGGAAGGAAATATACCCACATAAGAAGGCAGGTTTTGAGAGCCAGCAGACCAAGATCCCTTTCTTGGCCCCTGAGCGGTAAAACTAGGGAAACACGCTCAGGGAGACTTTTTCATAGTAGACCAGGAGGTCTCCTGACAGAAGCCCAGTGTTAGGGATATGAAACAAGATCTCTGATATAAACATACTCGCTCTCAGGAAAGAAAACACCTAGGCTAGTGGCCTGTGCTCAACACCAGAACTTGAGAGTTTATGAAGGCTGAAAAGAACAGAATATGTGGCTACTGCAGGAGGTGCCTCAGGACTTGCTATTGTGCAGTATGGAGCAATAACTGAGTCTGGGAGTATGACCCAAAAAGAGCTGTAACCTGGTGTGGTAGGCAGAGGCATTGGTCTCCCCCAACAAGGATTTCCATGTCCTAATCCCTGGAATCTCCACAGTTACTAGTCTTTATTTTGTTACCTATTATATCTTTGTTCACCACATGGCAAAAAAGATGTTGAACATGTGATTAGTTTTTGGACCTTACAATAGGGATACTGTCTTGAAGTACCTGAGTAGGCCCAATCTACTCATCTGAGCCCTTAAGAGCAGAGGAGGAAAGCAGAAGAGTCATAAGAGAGGTGCAGAAGAAGATGGGCAAGAGAGCTGAGGTGGAAGGTAAGGTCAGAGACACTTGGAGGGTAAGAAGGACCCAATCTACCATGCTGCCTTTGAGGAAGGAAGGAGGGGACCACAAACCAAGAACACATGTGGCTTCTGGAAGCTGAGAATGAACTTCAGCAAGACGACAGTTATCTCAAATCCTAAAACTGCATGAAAATTAATTCTGTCAACAACCTGAAGGAGCCTGGAAGCATATTTCCTCCTCACTCCCCAGAGCCTCTAGATAAGAGCCTGGCTGACTGCCAACACTTGGATTTTGGACTTTCAGAAACACAAGCAAAGAAACAAGTCAAGATACTCTGCACTTCTGACTTACAGAGGTGTGATATAATAAACCAGAATTGTTCCAAACTGCTAAATCTGTGATAATTTGCTGTGGCAGCCGTAGGAAACTAACATACCATGGTAGCCAGGTAAAACATCTTTGCAACCTGGGCAGAAATCATAAAGTCCATCTCAGTAGCCATGGGTTCCATGACAGCAATGGGTCAATAAGATCCAGTTCCCACTCATCTCCCACCCTGTGGACTCAGTATACACCCAGATTTTCTAGACAATTCAGGTGGTAGGCTGGAGGTTGGAGGAATTCTCAAAATGGTGATAATGATGGAATGAAACTACAAATCAACTCCAAGAGAAACAATTCTACACGAACTAATGGAAAATAAACAACCTGCTGCTGAATGATTACTGGGTCAATAATGAAATAAAGATGAAAATCAAAAGATTCCTCAAACTGAACAAAGGGGCACAAGCTACCAAACTCTACAGGACTGAGCAAAAGCATTCATAAGGGGAAATTTCATAGCCTTAAATGCCTACATCACAAAGACAGAAAGATCACAAATTAACAATCTAATGACACATCTCAAGGAACTGGAAAAGGAAGAACAAACCAAAACCAAAATCAGCAGAAGAAAAGAAGTAACTAAGGTCAGGGCAGAACTTAATGAAATAGGAAAAAAAAAATACAAAGGATCGATGAAACCAAAAGTTGGCTCTTTGAAAAGATAAACAAAACTGATAGACCTCTCAGTAGATTAACCAGGAATAGAAGGGAAAGGACCCAAATGAGCTCAATAAAAATTAAAAAGGAGATATTACAACTGATAACACAGAAATACAAAATATCATCTGTAAATATTAATACTATGAAAGTCTCTGAGCACATAAACTCAGAAACACAGAAGATATCGACAAATTCCTGGAAACACAAAACCTCCCAAGATTCAATCAGGAAGAAACAGAACTCCTGAACAGACCAATAACGAGCAATGAGTCTGAAGCAGTAATAAAAACATCTTTCAGAAGGGGAAAAAAAAAAAAAACACACCCCAGACTGGATGGATTCACAGCCAAATTTTACCAGACCTACAAAGAAGAGTTGGTACCCACACTGCAGAAATTATTCCATAACATTGAGAAGGAGGAAATACTCCAAAACTCATTCTACAAAGCCAGTATCACGTTGATACCAAAACCAGGAAAGGACACAATAAAAAAAGAAAACTACAGACCAATATCCCTCATGAATATAGATGCAAAAATCCTCAACGAAATTCTAGCTAATCAAATCCAGGTGCCTATTAAGAAAATAATCCATCATGACCAAGTGGGCTTCATCCCAGAGATGCAGGGATGGTTCAACACACGCAAATCTATAAATGTAATTCACCACATAAACAGAAGCAAAAACAAAAACCATATGATACTCTCAATCGACGCAGAAAAGGCATTTGACAAAATTCAGCACCCTTTTATGATAAGAACACTTAACAAAATAGGCATAGACGGGGCTTACCTAAAAATGTTACAAGCCATTTATGACAAACACACAGCCAACATCATACTGAATGGGGAAAAATTGAAACCATTCCC
>CAUYSK010071165.1:0-29236 GCA_963575035.1 Avahi laniger
GCTACTTGGGAGGCTGAGGCAGTAGGATCGCTTGAGCCCAGGAGTTTGAGGTTGCTGTGAGCTAGGCTGATGCCACGGCACTCGCCCCAGGCAAGAAAGTGAGACTCTGTCTCAAAAAAAAAAAAAAAAAAAAAAAAAAAAAAGAAGATAAAATGGTCAGGACTGGGATATCTCATCTATCTTCCTCCTAAATTCACAATTTATGCTTAATGGAAAAATGCTTTTTGAACTAATATGCGTTGAGTCCTAAGGTGGGCTCAAAAATGGCCAGGATCCATCGACTCATGAGTAGATCAATAGAATGTAATATATTTGTACAATGGAATATTATTCAGCAATAAAAAAGGAATGAAGTACTCTGCTACAGTATGTATAAACCTCAAAAACATTACGCTAAGTGAAAAAAGCCAGACATGAAATGCTGCATATTGCATTTATATGAAGTGTTCAGAATAGGCAGATCCATAGAGACAGAGTACATGATAAGTGGTTTCCAGGGACGGGGAGAGTGGGGATGGGACATGACTGCTAATGTGTATGAGGTTTCTTGTTGGAGTGATACAAATGTTCTAAAATGGATGGTAGTGATGATTGCACAATTCTGTGAATGCCCTGACAGCCATATTACTCTTCCTTACCCTTTTGTGGCTGGTTTTCCTAACGTTGCCCCACCATGTCTGAAGCTCCTGGCACTCCTATCCTACACTTTTGAAGTCTTCTCTATCAGCTTCCCTGGCCCTCTGCTTTTTTCTTGGAGGTGGTCAAGGTTTGTCAGATCCTTGTTTGACACTTACCTCTGATTGTTGGCTTCTATAAAGAATCTCAAACCACAGGAATTGGAATGCTCAGTTCTGGTCAAAGCAGAGGAACTGGGTGATTCTGGACAAATCACTCCACATCTCCGAGCATGATTCCTTATCTGTAGAGTGGACTAAATGATCTCCAAGTTCCTGACACATGTGACAACTATATTAGTTTCCTAGGGCTGCCACAAACTGAATGACTTAAAACAACAGAAGTTTATTGTCTCATAGTTCTGCAGGCTAGAAATCTGAAATCAAGGTGTCTGCAGACCACTGCTCCTTCTGAAACCCCCAGGGGAGGATCCTTCTGGTCTCTTCTAGTTTCTGGTGTTTGCCAGCAATCCACAGCATCCCTTAGCTTGAAGATGCATCACTCCAATCTCTGTCTCTGCTATCACATGACTGTCTTTCCTCTTTGTCCCTCTCCTCTTCTTATAAAGACACTAGTCATATTGGATTAAGGGGTCACCCTACTCCACTATGTCCTCATCTTAACAAATTACATCTGCAACCACCCTATTTCCAAATAAGGTCACATTTTGAGGTACTGGGGGGTTAAGACTTCAACATGTAATTTTGGGGTAACACAGTTCAACCCATACCAACTTCCGTGGCCTTTCTTCTTTAGAAATTACTCGGTACTCCATGAAAGTTGAAAATACCCCTGTGAATGGGAGAGTCATTTATGATTGTTGGAAGAATAAAGGCAATTTCCCTGTCAGCTATTAATAAAAGCTGTTATAGTGATATGGCCAGGTTTCTACTGTCATTATCCTTGAACTTAAAGCCCTAACAGTACCCATTATTTCTGATGAGTACAAGGCAAGGTCACACAATTGTGTTCCCTTAATTTCTGCCCTTCAGCACTTTCATGGAAAGGGGGAATAGGTAAAGCCCCAGGCCCCACTCACAATCAAGTTGTAATCTTGGGGGAACAAGGCAAGTGATAGCTGTGTTTTGAACCTAAAGGGACTTTCTGTGCCAATGACTCAAAATGAAAATTGGTCTCTATAAATGTCCTTCCAGTGTGCAAAGGGAAGAGACTAGAATTTAAGATTCATCAGATATTCGTTAGAAAAACCAAAACAACCCCAAAACTCATTTATGATATAATATTGCCATTGGGGAGCTGTTTATTATTTGAGTCTTTTTAATTTTTCTTTGTTTCTTTTCTTTTTTTTTTTTTTTTTGTGAGAAACACATTTCTAGCAGTAGAGAGAAAAGACTCCTCTGTCTTATCTTCTCAGTCTTCTCCTTTGAGATTACACCTGGGCTATTTTAGGGCTAGCTTCCTGGTTATCTCAGTAATGAGATAGCTCAGAGATGATTAAGATTCATGTTTGGGTCTGTGAGAAAAGCTCCAAATGTAGTCACTCAAGCCAGAAATCTGAGGCTCATTGTTGACTCTTCCTTCCCATCCCACACCCACTACTGTTCATCCAGCACTGTCCGTTTGACCTCCCAAATTCCTCTCCCATCCACCCCGAGCTCCATCCCCACCATCAGCACCCCTTGGCCAAGTGACCCGCCTCTCTCACTGGCTCCCGGGTATCCACTCTGGCCCCTCCAATTCAATCCCAGCAGCTAGAGTGATTCTTGTCAAAAGTGTGGCTTCTTCTGAATTAAGTTGAAAATCTCAAGTCCTGAACAAGACCCACACGCCCTCTGTGACCTCCCATTTGTGTGCCCCTCCAGCCTCGCCTCTAAACACCCCCACTGCTAGTCTGCAGTTCCTGCTGAGAACACACCAAACTCCCATCTCGGCACCTACACACGTGCCACTGCCTCTTCCTCCAGACTTCACTTAGCTAACTCCTGCTCTTCCTACAAGGAGGGGCTAAATGTCACTGAAAGCAGCTTTTTTTCTAACCTCTAAATCTCACACAGGTGCCCCCTTTTACTATCTTCTTAGCATTTATCACAAATTTTGTTGGGTAAATGATAGAAAGATGAATAGAATGGCTGCAATCCGTGTCTTCCATTAGACTGCAGGGGAAGCTGCCTTTTAGCTCATCACTCTGTCCCCAGTATTCGTTACCATGCCTGATAGACAGTAAAGACTCTCAATAAATACTTTTCAAGTGAATGAATGAAGGAATGAATGAACATTCAGGTAGGCTTCTCCAGCTGCACCCTAAGACAGATGTGATATGGGCAGGAGGTCACATTGTCAAATGTCACACTGCAGGACCTGTGCATAAGGGCAGGGCCTCTTCACTCTCCATTTGTCCCATCCCCACTTCCAGGAACATGCATGCTGGTTGTCTCTTGGGTACTACAGAACACTAACAATCTCGGGGGCCGTGACATTGATTCCATGAGGCTCAGAGCCTGGGTAAGAATTATTTGCATTCTTATGGAACATTGGGCTGTGGTTCAGAAAAAGCACGGCATAGACCAAGAAGAACCAAGGAAAATGTCATGAAATAAGTGAAGAAGTTCACTACAACTGTGTGGAGATCACATGATGGACCATAAACAAATATGGCATAACAGCAAGACTGAATTTGGGGTCACAGAAGGCTAGCGTGGCTCTGTCAGCATGTGCTAGTTTACCAGGTTTTATGGCACTGTTCAGAGCAGAATTTTCTCAAGTTAATTCCATACCATGTCAATAAGTACTCGATGAAAAACGCTCCTGAGGTCAAACAGCCTTGGGACCTTCATGGCTACTACAGTATCTCTAATATGCTTTGCGATCAAGGGAACTGTATTGCACTGTGCCCCAAATTTATTTGGTCATGGATTCCTTTTTTTTTTTTTTTTTGCAAAGTGTCTGTCGGAACTAATGTTCTCTCTCTCTTTCTCTTTGGAAATGCTGATTTGAAGGCCTGAGAGAGATTTACCCAGGTTGGTGAGCCCCTGGAAACGTCCCCAGGTATATGGTGACAGTCGCTATTCTGACATGGATTGTTGTGTTTTAAAAGCAGAAAAAAACCAATAATCCAGGCAATGCCCCTTGAAGCCTTCATATCCAGCTGATTAGCTCCTTGAACTGGTCCTACCAGGTCTCCAGAAGGGACATTATTGCTTCTGAAGAGAGATGTGACAACAAAGCAGATTACCATTCAGAAGCAGTGAATAATGGAACTGTAAAAATGATAAGATTCTTCTTTGGTATAGGGTGAAGAGGTTAATATTCATTTCTACAGCATCGTTAGCCATATAAAGGATAATTGTAGCACTTGACATAAACTGAAAACAGACATAATAGTTCCATTGACTGGGCTAACCTTTGCTGTGGCTGAATGAGCTCTCTTGTGACTTATTAGGGAGTATTATACTTTCAAAGATGTTAAATCCAGTGGGAACGACTAAAGCAATTAGTCTCTAACCTTGAAAGAATTTCCACCTTTGAATCAGCAAACCAGATCTTACCAAGGTTGAATACCCTAGAGATCATATTGTTTACGCTGGAAACCAATATGAAATGTGCACACGTATGTATAATGTACACATATAGATACATATGGAGAAGTATCTCTATATAGATAGAGCCATTATTGACTGCCTAGCAGATATAAAGAATTTAAAGGAATAAAATTTAAAATAAGGAAATGATAAGGAAAATGGCAGCATGATATAGTTATTTCTTTATTTCTGCTTAAATGTTTTTTCCTAACATCCAGTTTATAACCATGGAGTCACTGAGAAGAATCAACTCATCAAAAAAAAAAAAAAGCACAGAAAAGAAAACATCTGGGTGATCCCCTCAGAGGCATTTCTTCTCCCAGCTGAGCACATAGGCTGAAAAGCAGCTGACGGTGAGCAGGTCTGTGAGCTGTGGTATAATGTCAGGTGGGGGACAGAGAAGGAACAAGGCTGTGTGAGTGGGGAAAACTGCAAGTAGGAGGCAGTTGAGGGAGAGGACAGAAAATAAACTCTACCTTATAGGCTGTCAGAACCCACAAATTACCTATCCTCTCTCTAGGACTTATTGTTTGATATATAAGCAGATTAAGCGGTAAAGTGCATAACAAAGATTATTGAGTGGAACTTCCAGAAGAAAGCTTAAAATTTGTCATCATATTGATCCTTCTTTAATGAAGCATGTTCAATTCTTTGCCATAATAACGTATTCATTAAAAGACAAATTTAAATCTTATGTATACATTTTCATTGAAGTGTTGGATATTTGGATTTATATTGAGCCAGAAATCTTTCTTGCTGTATATTCCTATATATTTCCCCATGTATATTCCACTCACTGGGCACTTTACTGGACATGGAGAACTCGAAGAGGAAAATACAAGTTTCCTGAGCTCCAGGAGTACAAATCCAGCGGAGATGACCCTGGCCAAGCTGTGATGGAGAGTAATACTTGGCTAGACTGGTGAGAACAGGAAGGAAGGCGTGACTTGAGAATATATTATGGGGCAAAAATCCACACACCTTGGAGACTGAATGGATTTATGGAACAAAGCTCGGGAAGGGTTCTAGGTAACACTAAAGGCTTTAGCCTGAAAGAGTTGGGAGAACAATGAGGAATCCATTATAGAATCAGACAAACCCAGGGATACCCGGCCTTGAGTTTTGACATGTTGACTTTGAGGCTTTGGCAAAATATTTTAGAACAGGGCTTCTCAGCCTTGGCACTATTGATGTTTTGGACTCGGTTATTCTCTGTTGGGGACTAGGAAGCTGTCCTGTACATTGGGCTGTACAGCAGTGTCCCTGGCTTCCACTCACCCCATGCCAGTAGCACCTTCAGCAGTGTATATGCTGGACATATAAAGAAAAAAATCCACTAAATTCTCAGAGACCAAGTCTTTATCCAGCGGCTACAAGTTATAAAAGGTTGCCCACTTTTGTCCTTAAACTTGGGAAGAACACAAGAGGGCTTATGTATATCTGTTCCCCAAAAGTCACTAATTTGGGGGAGAAAATGAGATGCTCACTGGTGCTTATGCCTCAGCCTTACCCATATTTCTCGACGTGCAATTCCTTCTGTTCGAGCTCTGCCTCAGTGGCTGCCAATTCACCCCAGACCAGTGGAGTCCTCTCTAGTCCCAGGTATGCTAAACCCAGACATGCTAATAGCTCGAGAAGCGGCACGAGGGCCTTAGTAGGAAGAGAGGAAGCCAGCCCAGGCCTGAGAGGCAGGAATCCAAGAAACAGCCTGAAGTCTACCATCAAGCCTGGATTTTCTCATGGGCAATAGGGGTTTGTAAAAATAAAAATAAAAGTAATATATAGAAATAGTAACCATTTATTGAGCATCAACTCTCCATGTTATATCGAATCCTTCCCCCAAATCCCCACTGTGAATATGACAGTTAGCATTTACAGGGGAGAAAGCAGGTTCTGAGAGGCTAAGGGTCTTCCTGCAGGTCACACAGCTTTGTGGCAGAATGAGGATTGGTACCCAATTCGTATTTGCCTCCAAACCTAAACTTTATCCACTTCCGTCTCTGTCACATGTCCTGTTGTTGTAAAGGTCAAATCAGATAACAGGGTGTAAATCACAGGTATGGGATAAGTAGTATCAGCACCCTCCTAGCATCCCTTAATTATGGAAATCCTACTTGGCTTTCAGGATCTCTATCTCACATCATCTTTTCTTTGAACCAGTGGTTCTCAAACTTTGTGTGCATCATTGGAAGGGCTTGTCAAAACACAGCCTGGGGCATGCCGGACAAGTCTGTGCCTCTAACAAGTTTATCCCGGGGGTGCCGATGCTGCCGGTTGGGGAACACACTTTGAGAACCACTGGTCTAAGCATCCCCCAAGTGTCTTGCTCAAAATCAACGATTCCCATCTCCGAATTTGACAGCGCTTTGCTCCTGTATCACGGCAGTTCTTTGCTCTATCTTAGTTGTAGTTCGTGTGTAGCTCGATATACCTCCCCTGTAAATTCCGTAGGGGACTGAAGGCTGGGCTTTTGTGGAAGGCAGGAGCCACAGTTCAGTCACGCCTCCATCCCCATAGCACCAAGCACAGTGCGGAGTAGTTAGCAGTGGTTGAATACATGTTTGTGGAGTAAGATTCCATTCCGGAAAGTGACCTGATGAACACGTGTATTATACAAATGATTCACACATTAACCTTTCCAGAGGTCTACATGGTTTGTTTACTGATGGTAATATCTTAAAACCAAATTAATGTGTTTCTAATGATGTCCCTTTGAGCAAGGCACACACCAGGCCCTTGAGGGGCTATAGTTTGGGCAAAGACAAGCCGAACAGCTCTTAAACCGCAACAGGTTGGCTTCTTCTGGTCTTCCTGCTCCTCCGACTTATCAGGACGACTTTGCATACCTTCCCAGCTTCCAATGACCAGAAATTTCAATTTAGGCACACATCTGAACACACAATCATCATTTTCTGACCACAGAATTATGAAAGATTACAGAAGGGAGACTCATTTAAGATTCACACGAACATGGTGCAACGATAAGGTAAACTACTCGACGTGACGAGTGTAGTTCCCTACTCTTGTCGCCCCCATCTGACATATTTAAGGGGGAGTCCTTCCTGCCACCTTGGCCAGTGAGATGCGGACACAGCGAGGGAGGGGCCCGCCGGGATGTGCCACCAGGGGGCGCAGCCTCTCTCTCTCACGCGTCGGCGCCCATCGTTGCCAATAGGTGGCAGCAACGGTCTGCCCGCAGGTTCAGGCTTAGGTTTTTAGACTCGAGGCGCTCAGAGTGTGGAATCTGCATTGTTTTCCCTGAAACCGGGCTTCTCACCTGCCTGTGGACTCAGATCCGCCTCCGACCAATCCTACAACAGCCACAGAACAAATGTATTGAAGCTAAGAGAACAGGAAAGAGGCTGGATCTACGTAAATCAGAGGATGGGTGAACCTAACCCGACACAGTTAATCCAGCAATTCTAGGTTTAACCAATTGACACCTTAACCTGTAAACTCAAGTGGCAGTTGGCAGTTTCTTATTGGCTCCTGATGACGTCGCCCCCGGTGAGTCTGGGAGAACTGGTTTTCTAGGTGTGGGGATCCTTTATTCTCTGAAACACCCATCGGGAAACGCCCTGAGGCTTTTCACCTTCGGTGGAGCCAGGGCCTCCCTTTGTAACTGGATAGCGCTTTCCCCAAACTGACTCTTTATAAACAACAGAAAACCCAAGAAATAGAAATGCAACGTGGAGTAAGGAAAATAAAGGATGCAAGCTGCGCAGCAGGAGTTTTGCGAGATCCCCAGGTGACGCCAGTGTGTTGCCAAGGCTGAGAACCATTGTTAGATGGGCGGTCTTTGCTACTGGGTTTAATTAAATCCTCACACCCACTGTTTTAGATTCCTTATGCCTTGGGCACATTTAAAATAAAACCCAAAACTTAAGAAAATGTTAGCACACAGAGATATAGGAACCTGATGAAAATTGAGCATGAAGCAAAGTGAGGTTTTTATTTTTCTCTCGGATTGCCAACATTAACTCTGCTCCCAAAGGTCAATTGTGCTAGCCTGCTACTTGATCCATCTGTGAATGAAGCACTTGTGTCTCCAGTCACTTCCGGGTGGTTTAAGAGGAAGCCATGTGGCACTTTGACTTTTGTGTGACCTGGCGATTTGTTTACATCAAATCCCTTTAAACCTCTGGAGTTGACAGTGGTGAATTCACTGGTTTCAAATGCCGCCTGAGCTCTGGAGTGGAAGGCTTCAAACACAATTTAGGTCAAGCTGACAGTGACCCAGGTAAGCCCCCACGAAACCGAATTTCCACAGCCAAAAAATGGCCATCCACCATCTTAGGCATGGTGGTTAGTTTTGAACATGCTGATAAGTTCCGTAATTCTCCTGGACAGTTAAACTAACCATACGTCTCCAGGGCAGGCGGAGTTGGAGGAGTATAGAATGGTCGTGAGGGTGTGGTGGGAAGACCAAAACTTTGTAATATGACAAGTGCAACACTCACTTACCAGCTGTGCCACTTCGGTGGGTTTATCACTGGCTCTGAGCTTCACTTTGCCCACCTCTACTATAAAGGAATAAAACCCATTTCAGGTGATTTTTCTTAAATAAATGGAATACACCTGGCACGTGCTGGTAAATGTTTAACAACTGGTTCTGGGGTGTGGGAGGGAAGCCCTGATTTGTAGTGTTTGCCAATTTCCTTGGTGTAAATACTCCCACCATGGCTGACTTCAAGATGCCAATATGACACCACTGAGTGTGGAACTGAGAAGAGATGTGCACCGTCTGGTACAAACCATTTTACAACACCTACCTAGGATGTAGCAGACACTCACAAGAGATGATGTCTCCTGCCCTTCCCCCTAATAGGAACATCTGTGTTGATATAGCACTTTACCATTTTTAAAGCATTTTCACATGCACTATTTTGTTACATTTTCAGGACAACTCTGTGAGATGGGCAGAGTGGGGATTACCTCTAGGTTTTACAGATGAGAAGCCTAAGGCTCAGAGAGATTAGAGCACATCTCTCAAGAGCATGCTGCAAGTACTCTAGAAAATGAGCATGGCAGGCAGAGTAATGGCCCCCCAAACATGTCCTCATCCTAATCCCTGGGACCTGTGAGTATGGTACACAGCAGGTACACAGCAAAGGGAATTTAGATTGCAGATGCAATTAAGATTGCTAGTCAGCCGTCCTTAAAATGGGGAGTGTCCTGGTTTATCCGGGTGGCCCAATGGAAGAGGGAGGCACAAGAGAAGAGTCAGAGGGAAATGTGGCTATGCAGTAGATGCGGCACTACTGGCTTTGGAGACGGAGGAAGGGGCCGCAAGCCAAGAAATCAGGGTGGCTCTGGAGGCTGGAAAGGCAAGAAGGCAGATTCTGCCCTAGAGCCTCTAGAAAGAGACATGGCCCCCCAACACCTTGATTTTGGCTCAGTGACACTTCTGACCTCCCAAACTCTAAGATGGTAAGTTTATGTTGTTTGAGCTGCTAAATTTGTGGTCATCTGTTACGACAGCGATAGGGAACTGGTACGATGGCACTGGCAATGATTGGCAATCATGGCACTGAGGTCATGTCACTGCTGCAGAACAAGGAAAGCATCTCTTGGTAGTGTCTTGAGCTACCTGTCCCCCTTCCTGCAGTGCAATCTGGGAGCTGCAGGGAAAAGCAAGACTGCCTGTTTTCCCAGTGGCTCATAGAAGTGGACGTTCCCCCCTGAAACCAGTGTGCATCTGTTAGGGTCTTTGTCTTTTGCAAGGTGAGGAGGATTCTGGCTCCAGACTAAAGAGAGACAGGCATGATATGTGGCTCCAAGAAGCCCCTGACCCTGACGCTGGCTTCTTTGTCTCAGCAAAGCTCACAATTGGATTTGGGCCTTTAAGCCAGTCACTTGTTTCCTGTTCTCATGTATCATATGTGAAGAATACTAGCTCTGTGCTCTGCTTACTCCCAAGACTTTAAAAAAAAAAAAAAGGTCTGAGCAGCCTTTGAATATTGCCACATAATACACTGATAGCAGATGTGACCACGTGTTGAGAGCCAGGGCTACGTAGGAAAGTTCACATTCTCATGGGAAGTGAAAGTGAGCCACGTCACTGTTTCTGCCATGTGACAGCTGCGGGGCGTGGATCAACTCGCTGAGCCTCTGTTTCCTTGCAAGATGCCAATAGCGATAGCTCCCACTCACTGACTGCTCCCGATGTGCCTGGCCCTGTTCTAAGCCCTCATTGTCATCCTTGTTTTATATTATGACCTGTCAGGGTCAGAATCAGAGCAGGCTACATGATTTGCAAGCTCAGTGTCCTTGAGCAAAAAATTGTGAAATTTGTCCTTCACAAAAAATTGTGAAGAATTTCGAGATGGCAATAGCAGAGCATTAAAGCAAGCCCAAGCCCTCCTAAGCCCCTACCCTCCTAAACCCAGGGCCTCCTAAACCCGGGCCCTCCTAAGCCCAGGCCCTCCTAAACCCAGGGCCTCCTAAACCCGGGCCCTCCTAAGCCCAGGGCCTCCTAAACCCAGGGCCCTCCCAAGCACGGCCCCATGTGACCACACAGGTTTCACACCCTGGGCAGAACTAGTGTACAAATCTTGCAGTCTGACTCCAGAGCTTTCTATCTTAACATCTGTGCTACGATGGTTGTCTCCTAAGGTGGTTGTGAGGTTGGAAGTGAGACTAAGGCATTCCTGGCAGAGGGAACAGTGTGAACGGCGGTGCGGAAGGGAGGCATGTGGAGGAATACGAGGAAGGAATGATAAACCCTGCGGCTAAAGCTTCGGGTACTCGGAGGCAGACGAAGTGTGCTGGTGGACAGCGCTGGCTTCAAACTGTGGCCCTCTCTGAAGGCCGCCCCGAGGCCCTTGTCCATTTTACGCTGCTGGTGGCGAGGAGTGCTGGAAGGCTTGGAAGCAGGGGTGGCATGGTCACACTCAGGGACTGACCCGAGGGGGCAGTGCAGCAGAGCAGACCAGGGCGGCCAGGAGAGGAGACCATTACAGCAGCAGGCTGGGGCAGAGGCAGGGAAATGGGGAGAAGCGAGTGACTTCCAGGTAAGTCGAAATGGTAAGTTTGGGCTATAATCTGGAAATAGGAGACCAGGAGAAAAGGAAAAGCTTCTGAAGCCTGCTGGCCTCTGTGGGGTGTCATCACATACACCGACTGGGCCTTTGAACACACAGCAAACAGGTACCTTTCTTCAGGAAGCAGAAACGCTTTCAGTAAAAGAAATGGATTGAACTTCCTAAAAAGAACAGCTGGTGCTGGCTATAAACTCAGTCATTTCTC
Organism: Avahi laniger; assembly: GCA_963575035.1. Classification (NCBI taxonomy): domain Eukaryota; kingdom Metazoa; phylum Chordata; class Mammalia; order Primates; family Indriidae; genus Avahi; species Avahi laniger. Next base: position 11,463 of record CAUYSK010071165.1, read on the forward strand.
AATTTGGGTTTCTGCCCCCAAATATTCCCTTCCAATTTTCAGAGGCATAATCAGTTCTCTGATTATGTTCCTTGCACATAATTATATCACACAATAGTAATAACTGTGCACGCTGGAGGAAACAAACAGTGCAATTAAAACAAAACAAAACCAGAAAGAGAAAAAAATAAATCTTCTAAACATCTCCCAGATTCAGCTCTCAAACTCAGTAGGAGCCAGAGGAGTGCGGCACCTCCAGCCCAGCTGCCTGGGTCCGAATCCCAGCTCCACTTACCAGCAATGTGACTTTGGGCAAGTTAGGTAACTGGTTCCCTTCTATAGAGTGGGGGTGACCATACTGGCTCGTACCCCAATCATAGCGCAATACTTTGTTCTGAAAATTAAGTGAGAAATGCTTAGACTATAGTCCCGGCATGCAATGAGTAGGTCATAAATGTCAGTTATTATCATACTTTCCAGATTTTCTATTAATACAATGATCCCGAATGACATTTAAGATCAGAAACATCTATGTAAAATGACCATATTATTGTCATTGTTACATATTCATTCCCAATGGGGAGTGAAGATACCGGCCACTGACACCATGGTGGTGACGTTGGGTCAAGCCTTCTGACTGCCCTAGCAACCTGGAAAGAAGGGCTCATGGGCCTGTCCTCCTATGTGGTGACAAACACGGTCTCTGCCAGAATAGTGCAACCCATGCTGAGGTGAGCAAGGCTGTGAAGGAGAGGGGAAGGGCCCCCCCACACCTGCACCTGTCTTGAAGAGGACCTCTTCAGATTAATCACACTGTCCCCACTTGCCAGCACTCAGGCCCTGCGCCCCAGTGTGGTCCTCACCCACTCAACAAGTGTTATTTATTCAGGGCCACCATTGCTAGGAGCTGGAGATACAAAGAGGAATAAGACCCAGGCCCCTAATGGAGGAGACCCAGCCCGATGGAGACAGCCGATGGGGAACAGGGAATGGCAACTCTCGGGACAAACTCAAAACAGAAGACTTTCCAAGGTGTGGGGGTGTGAAGATTGCATTCTGCCTCGGGGCAGCAAAGAAGCTCCACCCAGCGGGCCACTGTTAAGGCACCAGTCCCTAAACGGGCTGAGAGACAGGGACACTTCTGGGACAATGGAGATATTCTGTATCCCAATGGGCTGGTGGTTATGTGGGCGCACATGGCCATTAACACTCATCAAAGGTACACTGAAAATGAATGCGTTTTATGTAAATTATACCTCAATCAAGTCGATTGTAAGGAGTGGGAGAGGGCAGGCACCATGTGGGTGGTCGGGTTAGCTCACTGCCTGGCACGGTGGGGGCTCAGCAGTTCTCTGCTGATGGAGATGTGAGGCCTGGGAGAGCTGGCACTTCGTGCATCCCCAGGGCCCAGCTCCATCTTGTTCCTGGTTCTCAATCCTGCCTTTGCGTGGCCACAGGGAGAAGACAGGGCGGCAGCCAGCTGCCTGGGGAAGATGCACAGGGAGGGACCCAGCGAGGCCTTAGGGAGTTCAGGGCAGTCTTGATTTTGCTCCCTTGTGTGAGCACAGACTTTTGAGGGGCACAGGCCCCTTCCTTATGTTGCTGGCTCCCATCCGCCCTTGGAGTCCACCATTTCCGCTGGCTTGAGCTCTCAGCTGCCTCCTCCACTGCTGCTCTCCAGAAACTCTCTCTCTTTCCTCCCTGCTCTGCCTCCTCCCCCCACCCCCTCCATTCTCTCCCCTCTAGGCCAGAGGACCCAGTTGGGGCAAGGCTGACAGGAGCCCCTAGGAGAACTTAGAGGTCTGAGGCTTGCTGAGGGCTGTGTGTGTGTGTGTGTCAGTGTTTGGGTGGATGTGAAGTAGCAATGTATCTGTGAAAGGGCCAAAGTTTTCTTTCTCAGGGTAAGCTTCCCAGATGAAATACAAGATGCCCAGTTAAACTGGAATTTCAGAGAAAGAAAATAATTTCTTTAGTGTCAATATGTCTCAAATATTGCATGGGATGTATTTATACTAGAAAGCTATTTGTTATTTACCTGAAATTCCAGTCCAAATTGCAGGGCATCCTGCATTTGTCCTGGCTGAATCTGGCAGGCCTCCCTCAGGGTGTGATGGGAATTTGGGAAAGGGGAGAGGACACACCAGGCCCTGAGCTCCACAGGGCCCTCCCAGGGACCCGCAAGCAAGGGCCAAGCCTACACAACTCCCCTGCCCCAGGCACGGCAGGATTAGGGCGGCACAGAGATTGAAGAGCCGGCGTGTGGGGCTTCTCCGCCGTGCTTCTGTGGAAGCCATTAGCTGGCAATTCCTGTGCGGAACGGGCAGTTGGCAGACACAAGAAGGGACAGGGGCTAAGACTCTGCTCTGTTCCCTGAGCGACCCCCTCCTTACAGAAGCCCCCCTCACCTCCCCCCCCACCACCCGCAGCACCCCACTAGCACTTCGCTTTTGAGGGAGGCCTAGGAGAAGTCAGTGGAAAGTTACTTCCACATAAACGGTCAGACAGACGGATGATGAAACCCCAGGAAACCCCAGCTCCTCCCCTGCTGGGGCACCAGGCCAGAAGCCAACCTGCTGCGCTGGGGACCCACTTCTGGCCTCCCTACCTGCCCGGAGACTGTGGGCAAGTCACTTACCCCGTGCCTCATTTCTTCATTTATAGATGGGACGCCCTTACAGGCCAGAAGGAGCTAGCAGATGCAAAGTAATGGCAGCATTAAAAAACCACTTTTAGACTGGTTTAGTCTGGCCACGGTGCTTCTACTTCTAGAAACCCCATACATGAATATTCAGACACGTACACACACACACACTGCTATATGATCCCAAGAGCAGCTTCCCTACTTCACTTAAAATATGACTCAATTCACCCAAATGCAATGTCGAGCTACGTTCCGCAGGAAAACGTGCAAGCCACAGCTGCTCTAAGTCAGGCTGACTCTCAGCTGGGCCGAGTGTGCTTCAGTTGCATTCCAGAACAGGGCCCGCTGCAGTCGGTTTCATTTAGGATCGTGAGAGCACTAGACTTGAAAATAACTGTCCTCCTGCCCCTTTAAGAACACAAGTTCCTTCACTTGCAGATAGGCAGGAAGTCCCCCACTCGCTGGGCGGCTGGTGGTGTGTTTCACTTCCTTTCAAAGGTGTTTTCTTACTAAAGAAACCCCAAGCCCAGGGTCACATTCTGTTCCTTTCAAAGCCCTACTCAACCGCCTTTGTGTTGGTTTTGCGAAATGTATCTTGAGCAGGAAAATAGAAAAATAGTATTTTTTAAAATATGTAAAAGACGAAAGTGAAACATAATACTTAAAATATTTTAAAATACAAAAGTAATACATGCTTCTGGTAAAAATGTAAATGGTGGAACATTCTCCATTCCCTTTTCCCAGAGGTAAGCTCTGTTAATAGTTCTTAAAATTCCCTTCTGGAAATTGTCTCTGTACACCTCAACTTCTTTTTTAATCACACAAAAGGAGTCATACATATTCATGAGGGTTCTCTTTTTTCCACTTAAGAGTCTACTTTGGACACCCTTCCATAGCTTCATGAATAAATCTGCCTCAATCTTTCTATGGCTGCACAGTTTTCCATTGTTTGGGTATTCTGTCATGCATTTAATCTCCTAATTCATATACACTTAGGTCGATTCTAGCTTTTGCTCTCATTTACAGTGGTGTGGGAGAAAAGATGTAGGTGCCCGTGTATGTGTATGTACATGTATGTACATATCTCTGTGTAAGCGTCCATGTATGGCTGTAGAAAAACAGTCCTGGCACTGGAACCGCTGGGTTAAACTGGAAATACCCTTTTAATTGTGAGAGCCCCTGGTACCTCTGGAAAGTCTCTACCAATTTACACTTCCAGCAAGGGCGTATCAGTGCTGCTTTCACTTTTCCTTCCCAGCATTCTAGCCAACTGGAGGCATTACTCAACCTTTTCATTTTTGTCAGTCTGAAAGGAGGAGAGAGGTCCTCATTGTTTGATTTGCATTTGAAAGTCCACTATACAGGGGCATCTTCCTGCTTGGATCCTAGCTCAGTAATGAGGGTCTCTGAGGCCAGACTTTGGAACCAGATAGAGCTGGAGACAGTCCCAGCTTAGCCGCTTGCCAACTGTGAGCTCTGGAGCCTCAGTTTTTCTGTCTGTGAAATGAGTATCCTAAGACTGAGTTCATGGGGGTTACTGAGAAGATGCAACAAAGCAATACAAAATGTCTATCACTGCAAATGTTAGCGTGTTTCTCATCAAAGCAAAACATATACACACATATAGTCACGCATCACTTACCAGTGGGGATGTGTTCTAGGCAATTTTGCCGTTGTGTGAACATCACGGGGTGTACTTGCACAAACCTGGATGGCATAGCCCACTGCACGCCGAGGCTCTGTAGTGTGTAGCCTATTGCTCCTAGGCTACAAACCTGTGCAGCACGCTACTGTACCGAACGCTGCGGGCAATTGTAATGTAATGGTAAGTATTCGCATTTTTAAACATACCTAAATATAGAAAAGGTACAGTAAAAATATGGCATTCTAATCTATGGGACCACCATCTTCTATGCGGTCTGTCATTGACTGAAATGTCGTTATGTGGCACATGGCTACACACATACACACACACACACGCACACGCACACACACACGCACACACTTTTTTCTACTGACATGTTCAATGGCTGATTAACAGTTTCCACAGTATCTGAGATCTCACCTTCTCCTTACTTGCTGGCCTCTGCCTGAGGGAGGAAAATACAAATAAAGTGCTCAAAAATACAGCTGTCACTTTAAATGGTTGGTCTCACTAGCTGAGCTACCTTGGGTGTGTTACTTTCTGAGCCCCAGTTCCCTGCTCTGTAAAATGGGCCGTTCACTGTAGCTACCCAGCCAGGTTGTGAGGATGAAAAGCACTCAGGGCGGTGCCTGGCCCTGGCAAACACTCAACAGATGGGCCTTGTTGTTGTCCATCTTAGCCAGGGATCCCCTACGCTGCTCAGGCCACTTCCCCCAGCAGTATGGGAGGAAAGTAGAGTCCCCTCAACTAACAGATGTTTATCAAACACCTACTATGTGCCAGGCTAGTCAGAGACCCGTTGGGCCTATAAACACTGCAGTGGGGTATGGCGGGAGGGTATCCCCAACTTTCTGCTCCACTCTTTGAGATGCAACTAGATCCTGCTCTGCTCAGGAAGCAGGTTGAGCGCCCAGCCCTTGCTGTTTTTTAATCTCTCCCGTGGGGACCAGCCCCATTCTCTAGCACTTCATAGGAAAAAACCCTCTTGGAGCAGGGGAATTTATCATGAGTTGACTTTGTGGAAAAAAAAATACTGTTTCTTTTCAAGTTTCAGATGTTTATTAATCAGCATAATGCCCAACACAATATAGCAACATGATTGCATGTGTTTAGAGGAGAACTATTTCCTGGTTAACTAGAAAATTATGTGGATGGTTTTTGGAAGACCTTCATTCTAAGCAGCTTTATAGTGAAACATTTCATTTAGAAGGCAGGGCCTTCTTTCTTCAGTTTGCTATAATCAACATTCACTGAGTAGAACTTATGTTGATTTTGTATTTTGTACTGATTTGTATTTTCACTTTGTTCCAGGATCCTGGGTTCTTCTTTCTGTCCCAGCTAACATCTGGATTGGGCAATGCCAGATGCAAGACATACGGTGCTCTTCCAGTATCTCCAGGTCCAATAAACACGAAGAGGGAGACCAAGCTCGGATGCTTCTAGGCCTGAGAAAGGATCTGGCGGAAAATGTTTGTGGCAGAGGCCTCGGGTCCGAAAGGAGAGAAGGACAAACCTGCCTGCCAGGCCCTGGACTAGGTAGTCTCTGTCCAGAATACCATTTTCTGAATGACTTTTGCCATGATTTTTCTTTTTAAACGTTCTCTTTTGGAAGCAGGGTGCACTCTGACTACTGCGGTGTTGCTCAGGTGACAGCTAAGTTACTTGTCGGTGGGGTAAGTGCTGACCCCGTCTCTCTGTGTCCTTCAGTACCACACAGAATCTCACGTGGGTTTGTGCGCGGTAGGGAGAGTAGATCACCTCCGCCGAGGTATGACGAATCCCACCGCAGCTGAGCCTGGGGCTCTTTGTGAAGGCAGCTGAAAATACCCACATCATGTAGGAATAGAGACACATTAACAAACACGTCTCAAAAAATAGTAGCTTTATAATGAACAAACTTGGCAGATAGTACATTAATCAAATGATCAAAGGTAACATCCCCAGTGATGGCACAAACCAGCACCACGTGCCCCCGAGGTGAGACACGGAGCAGGTCATGGCATCCCTTGTGTAGTTTTCCTGCCAAAAAGGCAGAGCCCAAATCTAATCATGAGGAAACATCGGTCAGACCTATATCAAGGGAAATTCCACAAAACAATTGGCTTGCTTTCTTCAAAAATATCAGTGTCATGGGATGCCAAGAGAGGCCGAGAAAGTTCTAAATTAAAGGACACTAAATGCCATGCATGATTCTGAGTTGGAACCTTAACTGGAAAAAAATTGTTATAAGAATATTATCAGGCTAACAGATAAAACTTGAATAAGGTCTGTAGATAAGATGACAGTATTGTAGCAATGTGACATTTCCTGGTACTGATAGTTGTACTGTGGTTACACTGGAGCATCACCTTATTCTTAGGAAATGCACACTTAGCATTTGAGGGTGAAAAGGTATCTTATTCACAACTTACTCTCAGATGATTTAGAAAAAATAGGTAAGTAGGTAGACAGATGATAGAAAGATAGAATAATAAAACAAATGTGGCAAATGACTAACCGCCGGGGAACTCGGGTGAAGGGTATGCAGGAGTTCTTCGCTGTATTTTTGTAGCTTTTCTGTAAGTTTGAAATTATTCTGAGTGAAAATTTTGAAACATCCTGGTGACTCCAGCTGTGGTGAACGTTACAAACTAGGTAATAAACGGGTCCTCATCAATAAAGGAATCAAAACATTAAAGTCGCAGAAGTGTAAAACCCAAAGCAAACAGCACTCTCTCCTGACATGGCGCTTTTTCCTTCCATTCTTTCCTTTCCACTTCCAAGCCCGTCTTCCTCTCCTGGCAGTTTTCACATTCGTGTACACAGAATGATAATTTATTTTGTGTTTTCCAATTCCTCTTAGTACAAAATTTAAATCGCTTTCATCCAACTGACTTGCATAAGGTACCCAATAGGTGCCAAGCAATGACCCACAACCCGCTCATTTCTCAGTGGCCCTCGTTCTCGTTGAAATTGAGGGCCAGAGCAAGCTGTATCCTATTGTGTCCTCGGCGTAGGAGCCAGGAAGACTGGGAGGAAGGAAGAGAGAGAAAAACGTTCACGAACATGCCTCCCAATGTGTGTCCACTTGGACTCTGCCAGGCCAATCAATCGTCTTATGTCCCATCCGAGCCCCTGAGCCCCTGCCCCAGTCTTCCCCCCTTAGCAGGGGCCCTTCCATCCTTCCAGTTGCTTAGACCTACATCTTTGCTGTCAGCCTCGACTCCTCACTTTCTCTCCCCCTCCACATCCTATAGATCAGCAAATGCTATTGGCTTTACTTTCTTTTTTTATTTCAAAATATTAATTAAGGGAGTACAAGTGGTTTTTTATGTGGATACCTTGTACAATGCTCAAGTCAGGGCTTTTGGTGCGCCTGTCACCAGAATAGTGCTCGCTGTACCCAATAGGTACGTTTTTATCCCACATCCCGCCTCCCACCCTCCCCCTTTTTTGGTTTCTCATGCCCTTTATATCGCTTCGTGCCCGTGTGTACCCATCATTTAGCTCTCACTTATTGGTGAGAACATAGGGTGCTTGGTTTTCCATTCCTGAGATATTTCACTTACGATAATGGTCTCCAGTTCCATCCAAATTGCTACAAATCCTATTGGCTCTACGCTCAAAATCTACGCAGCATCTACCACTCATCATCACCCTGCTGTCCTGTCCTGGTCCCTCCTCCGCCTGAATTGCTGCAATGGCCTCCAAAGCAGTCTCCCTGCTCCCAGTCTGTTCTCAGCCCAGCGGCCGCACTGGTCCCTTTCACATCTACATCGGGGCATGGGACTTCTCTGATTGCAAACTGCCGGTGGCTTCCTAACTCATGCAACAACGGAAGGCCAAGCTTCCTACAACGGCCTAGAAAGTCCTTCATGCTAAGCACCACCCATCCCGCACTCCCGTAAGGCTATTTTACCTCTTTGGCCTCTACGGATCATTGTTGCTGTCTTCCTGCTTCATGTGTGGGCATGGTCCCTGCTCGGGGCCTTGCAGTTGGCTGTGACCGCTCCCTGGAACAGCTCCCCCAGGCATCTGCATGGCTCACTTCATCATTCCCACGAAGCCTTGCCCCAGATGGCGCTTTGTCGGTAAAGCCTCCCTGGACCGCCCCTCCTACATACAGACCCCTATTCGTTCCCCTTGCCCCTCTCTATTTTCGCATGTTCATCTTCTGGCATACCGCGCACAGTACTCATTTTTACAAACCTGTATTATCTCTCTCTGCCCCATCGGAATATAAACTCATTAAGAGAAGTTATGTTTACTGAGATATCTTTGGCTCCTAGAATGCTGCCTGCCACAAAGTAGAAGCTCAATAAATATTTGTTGAACAAAAGGAGACTATTTGAAAAATTAAGCATAGGGGATCAATGCGGCTGCATTTTTTTTTTTTTTACAAATTCTATACGAAATAAATAGGTCCAGTAGGGATCTTTTAACAAAATTTTCAACATTGCATCTTTCAACAAAGGTATTTATCCTGGGTTCCGGAGTCTGTATTCAAGTCTCAATTTAGCTTTGTGATTTCTGAGCCTCAGTTTCCTTTTAGCAAAATCAAAGATAATAGGACTTGACTTGAAGCGTTTTAACTGAGTATTAAATTAGATACTACACCCAGCACTGGTTTAATAAATGGGGGGTACAAGTTTTTTCCCACCTTTTCATTTTATAAATCTACCCAGAGTTAAGCTAAGCTTCACAAATTAAGGACAGTTTTCCCCAGGGAAAACCACTCTCAAATGCAAGGGTGCCCAGGGCCGCTCTCTTTTCTGACAAACTGGCTAAAAATTTGGGGTGACCGTGACCACCCTCCTGCTCAATAATTTGCTAGAATGACCCCCAGAACTCAGGAAAGCACCATGATCATACTTGCAGATTTTTATTTTATTTTTATTTATTTTCTTTATAGACACAGGGTCTCGCTCTGTCACCCAGTCTACAGTGCAGTGGTGCAATCATAGCTCATTGTAGCCTCAAACTCCTGGGCTCAAGTGATCCTCCTGCCTCAGCCTCCCAAGTAGCTGGGACTACAGGCCCACACCACCACACCCAGCTAACTGTTTTATTTTTTGTAGAGATGGGGTCTCACTATGTTGCCCAGGCTGGTCTTGAACTCCTGGCCTCAAGTGATCCTCCCACCTCAGCTTCCCAAAGTGCTGGGATTACGGGCGTGCACCACCATGCCTGGCCATACTTACAGTTTTGTTATAGCAAAAAAATACAAAGCAGAATTAACCACAAGAAGAAATGCACAGGGCCAAGTCTGGAAGGGTTCCAAGTGCAAGGCTTCTGTTATCCTTAGGGAAGTGTTATCTTCCCAGCATCAAAGTGTGACAATACTCAAAGAGTACTGTCAACTAACGAAGCTCATTTGAGCTTCAGTGTCCAGAGTTGTTACTGAGACTTCATTATGCAGGCATGATCGATAGAATCACTGGCCATGTGGTTCAATCTCTACCTCCCCTTCCCTTTCCAGAGGTTGGGCTGATATCCCATGGCCCCAGCTCTCTAATCACATAGCTGATCTTTCTGGCACGGCCAGCTCCCCATCCCGAGTCATCTCATTAGCATAAACTGTATAGTGTGAGCCACCTCATTATCATAAACAATCAAGCATGGTCCAGGGGGCCCACCATCTATAACAAAGATGCTGCAATCACTTAAGAAATTCTAAGGGTTTAGAAGCTACATCCCAGGAGCCAGGGACAAAGGCCAGCCACATTCTCTATTGCACAAAACCAAATACAGTATCCTGGCTGTAAAAGTAAGACATTTATGCAAACATAGCCATAGAGTACAAAACATAAAATTCAGACATTAAAATACCTTCTCCCAGCCCAGACTAAAATCGTGTGCTTGCCTGTATATAGATAGAAAAATAGATAGAAATATTTAAGTGTAAATATATCCTCATTTGTATGCTCATATGTGTCAAGGACCATAAGTAGTAGAAAAACAAAAAATTGTCAGGGAAGCCATTTTCATGAATGAGTAAATCTGGGTCTTTGGAAGCCAAGCGTGTAATTTCACATCTGAGAAATGGATGCTTGTGTGACAAAAACCAACTAACAACATCCACCACCATCACCACCACTGCCATTACCGAAAGAAAACCAGGTGTACCATTGTGTGCTCAGCAGCAGGAACAATTCCACTATCCATAAACCATCCTACATTTAGGTAAATATTGCCCTGAGATGAGTGAGTTTCATAAGCAACTGAATTTGGCTCCTTCCCATCCTAGATATACACTGTTCCTCCTGCTGGATTCTGTGAGCTCTAGCACCTTAAATCATGCCTAAAGGACTACAGGCCCACAGTTGAAAGCAAGGAGTTTTGGTTTGTGGTCTTGGCTTAGCTAACCAGCTGAATACCCTTGAGCAGGTCGCTTAACCTCTCTGTGCTGAGTTTCATCCTCTGCAAAATACTGATACCAATACTTAGACCCTTTATCTGCATAAAGGTATTTTAAGGGTAAAGTGACATAAAAGTATGAGAAAATGTTTTGACAAAGTTCACAAACACTAGATAAGTCTGAGTCATGTTACATAAGTAATTACTAAGCGCCAAAAGGTAAAGCGACACCTCTAAGCTGGTCTCTTTTTTTTTTTTTTTTTCCCCCAACTGTTGTCCAATTTGCTGGTTCCTCTGAGCTGGTGCATAAACCCTTTTAGGTAAGCTGCTGGTATCGACTGGAATTCAGGCCCTGCAGGGAACAGGCAGAGGTAAATGGTAAATTAAATTTCAAAAGCAGAGTTATTCAGTGATTTATTGGGTTCATTGATAGCCACGCCATCTCTTCCATTTTTCTCTCAGAAACTCTCTCAGTGACTTTTCTCTAGCTTAAGAGACTATTCCCTTAGTCTGGGGTCCACAGACATCCAAGAGATCTTTGGAGAGAACCCAGGGAACTTAGAAAGAAAAAAATCACGTCTTCATTTTCATTAAATTCTAACTAAACATTAGCATTTCCTTCAAGTATGCATGTAGTCAAGGAACCTCTGTAATCTGAGCAGGTCCTGTGCTTGTACCAACAATAGAAATCACAATATTTTTGTATCTGTTAACATTGTGTAGATATCAAATGCTGATCACTATTTTGCACTTATGGTAGACAGGAGACTGATTAAACTAGATTGGGTTATTTAATACGTAAATATATGTACGTAATACATATATTACCACATCACAATTTTTAAAAACCTTTGGTAACTGTATGTAAACATTACTTTTTTCATTTGTGATCCCAGGTTTTTTACTTTATGCATTTACATAATTCTCAGAAAGGGTCTCAAGGCTTCATCAAATTGCCAAAGGGTACCATGGCACAAAAAGAGTTAAGTACCCTTGAATCTCGCTCCATTCCTGACTCCCCTCACTCCATTCCTCATAATTAGATACAGGATGTGAGGAAATGGGGCTATAGTTTTCTTTTCTTTCTTTCTTTCTTTCCTGTTTTTGTTTTTTTGGGGTTTTTTTGGTATTTTTTTTTTATTGAGGTGAAATTCACATAACATTAAATGAACCACTTTAAAGTGTACAATTCAGTGTCATTTAGTACATTTACGATGTTGTACAATCGCTACGTCTATCTAGTTCTAAAACATTTTCATTAACTCCAAAGTAAACCCTGTGCCCATTAATCAGTCACTCCCCATTCCTCACTTCCCCAGCTCCCAGAAACCGCCAATCTACTTTCTGTCTATGCATTTACCTATTCTGGCTGTTTCATATAAACAGAATCACACAATATATGGTCTTTTGTAATTGGCTTCTTTCACTTAGCATAATGCTTTCAAGGTTCTTCCATGTTGTAGCATGTGTCAGTACTTCATTCCTTCCTGTGGCTGAATAGTTTTCCATTGCATGGATATACCACATTTCATTTATCCATTCAGCCATCAGTGGATATTTTGGTTGTTTCTACTTTTTGGCTACTGTGAATAGTGCTACTTTGAGCATTCGGGTACAGGTTTTTGCGTGGACATACGTTTTTACTCCTTTTGGGTATATACCTAGGAGTGGAATTGCTGGGTCATATGGTAATGCAGTGTTTAACTTTTTGAAAACTATGATTAACTCTAAAATGTTTAGTTGATGTATTAACTGAAGTGAGACTTGGGAATTGTAGTGTCTATGGATCTCAATTGTTCACAGCATCTTTACCAACTGAGATAATAAATTGTTGTAAATTGCGCAGTGTAAAAGTGGAATTCAAGTGTTCTTTTCCTGGTGCTTTCATTTGCTCTGTGTTTGGCCATTGTGTGAGAGGATGACATCTTCCTCTTCTTGCTTTGGTGGAAATTGTGTCTGTTATGTTTACCTTAGGTGCAAAGTAAATACAAGGGTGAAATACTGTGGGGTGGAATTCTTCCCCTGGCAAGGCGCCTGCGAGTGCAGACATCAGAGAGAACCGGCAAAGCGGCTGGACATGCTGGTGAAGGTTTGCTCCTTTGCTGGCCATGGTACACACCATTGGATTCCAATGCACAAGTAAGCTGAGAGCTGCAGGTCTTCCTCAGACAGAAAAAAATAACCTGGCAGAAAGGAAGAGAAGAGAACTGGTGTGTGTACCTCATACAGGCCCTAGAAAAAGGTGGCAACAGCCCCAGGCCACCAGCTCCTAGAGCAACTAGGTTCAGATCGAAGCTTTGCAGGGGGCGGAGGGGGCTGAGCTATCCTGTGTGCACACTCAGACTGATGCACCAGCACGTGGAAGGGGTTAAAGGTCAAGAGCCTGAGAAACTTCCAAGAGGGCTGAAAACCTCAGCTGCAAAGTCAGGACAAGACAGTCAAGGAACCCCAAAAAGGAACCACTGGACATCCTGTAGGGAAGTTCCTTTCTCACAGAGGTCAAAGATGTCTTGGAGTTGTCTGCTGTGCACAAGCATGGCCCAGCCCTGGGTCAACAAGAATGGCCCTCCACTGGGGAGAAAATTGAGTGAGGGATGAAGAATTCCTCCAACGCTGGCATTGGTGCCACTGGCTGTACTGGAGCCAGAGGTCTGAGAACCTTGGTCTGGTAGCCACACCTCCTCCCAGGTGGGCTGGGGATGGGTGAGGGAACCAAACCTGTAGCCTAGAAGCTGTGCCAGTCAAATCAATCTACATTTAGACTCTAGTGTGATTAAGAAGCCCATTTGCTTTTGTGCTTTAAAATTTCTTTTCCTGTAGTTTCCTAATAAAAAGTCCTTTTGAAAATTGCCACCACTTTCTCAACAGAACCAAGAAGAACAGGAAGTTTCCACACCTGGGAAGTATGGTGGGCATGATCTGGGAAGGCGTTATAGGCAGAGGAGGGAACACATGAGTAGATGGGCCCATTCCTGGGTCCAGGAAAAGACAGTGGCACCAGAGGTACACAGGGAATGAGAGTCTGAGACAGGTAGAACTGGTTTCATAACTTGGGGGTCACACCGTAAAATGAAGATGTGGGGCCCTTGTTCAACACTATTAAGAATTTCAAAATGGTGATAGCAGAGCATTAAGCCAAGCACCAGGTCCTTCCGAGTGGGGGGCCAGGGGCAGCTGCACAGGCTACACACCTGTACGGTCGGCCCTGGAGAGGCCAAATGGTCAGGGCCAGCCAAAGAGGTTGACCTTGGCCTACCTGGGCTTTCCCCTCAAATCTGAGCCCATTGTCTATTCCCTGCACTTCACTTTCCTTACCATAAAGCCATTAACCACCTTCTGCTGATGATCTGGGAACTACATTTTATAAAAAAGCTTTAATACCCATAGAAGAAGCCCATTAAAATATACACACACATATTATCGCTAATGATACTTCTGCTTCACAATGGAATAAAAGGTTTATCACTTTTAACACAGAACGCCATTGGGAGTATGAAATGCCTCCCTTTCAATATGTTATTTAACCTACTGTAATTTCTTTTTAACCACGTAATATGCATGACTACTGGGAAAGATATTCGAGTAGTGAAAAGCTGAGGAAAACTACCAGTGCTCAGGATACAGAATTCCCTCTCTTGCGAGTGCACTGGCTATGTAGGAGGAGGCAAAAAGGGCAGATTGAATTTCTGGAGTGAAACAATTTGAAAATTGGGGCAGGCAAATTTTTCAGGTATATGATATGTTATTACATTATCTATGTTTAAAAGTTTTGATGATGGAAATGCTAGATGGTTTATTGAGATGGAATACAACTTCACCCTCATCTGGCCTACAGAACAAAGTCTAAAGGCCTTAGGATTCTACAAAAGCGGAGTGTTTCAATGAGGTGGCTTCTGAGCCAGCCAGTCCGAGTTCAAACCCTGCCTCTGGATTTCATTGTGTGTTCTTGGATGCGTTATTTAATTGCTCTACCATCCCCTCATTTGCAAAATAAGGAAGTTGATGGTGCCTCTATCATAGGGTTGCAGGAGGATTATGGAGAGACGGGGAGGAACGCAGTATATGGTAAGCACTCAAAACATGTTTGCTGGTATTATTGCTGTTATTATAGCCACGACTGTTGTTATTATTATTGTTTTGCAGCCTGGGCCCTGCCTGTCTCCCAACATGATTTCCTGTCACCTTCCCTCAATCTATGCAAGCACCCGACAAACTAAGCTACTCGTTGCGCCTGCATAACTCAGCCTTCGTATTGTTCCCCTGGCTGTGCGGAGGCCGAGTAACCACTTGGAGGGGATGTTGTAGAGGCGAATTCAAGCCACAGCAGGGAACCGGGGTTGAAGGAGATCCCTTTTTCTGTTTCTTGCCTTTAGGTTTCCGTCAGATCCACAAGCGAACAGGACAATTAGCAGCGCGGCATTCCCCGTGTGCCAGGGGGTTCTTTCCCTCCTCTTTGCTTTCCCGTTATCTTCTACTCACTTTTCTCACTCTCCCAGGGGAGCCTTCGGTTCCCTCCAGTGCGGCTGCCATGGGGGGGGAGTCCTGCAGAAAGACGCATTCCAGCTAAACGTAAGGCAGAGATGGGCCCCAGTGGAAGCACTTGGTCGATAGACCTGGGAGTTTGACTTCGAGCAAGTCACTTGAATTCTCCGAGCCTCAGTTTCTTTAGCAGTGAGATCGGGACATTAGTACCCACTAATGTAGGTGGGAACTAATAAGGGTGAGACTTGAATCAGATATTATACTAAAGGGCTTAACTGAGGGCAAGAGACAGAGCTAGTCCACTAAATATCCTTTCCCTCCTGGCTCCTTTGCTCTCCCTATCATTAAGGGAGTACCCGGGCGGTGTCTTTCAGAGGATTTGGATTCTGATCAGCGGAAGGAGGGCTCTGCTGCCAGGGAGCCCGGGATGAGGTGGTGGAGATTGCAGGGGCCACAGGAGAGCACGGGCTGCAGGCAGCTGGGGCAGAGGGTAGGAGGCCCTGAAATCCAGGCAGAGGGGCGTGGGCTAGAGAAAGCAAAGAGTTGGGAGCCTAGCTGTTGTCCCTGTTCTGTTCCTCCTCCTCTACCTCTTCTTTTTCTGGTAAGTTCTCTGCACAAAATTAAGCAGGTTAAAAATAATAGAACTAATTTTCATGAACTCAGACTTCAATGGCTGTTTCCCCACGGCTAGAAATAGCCACAATTCTATGCCAGGCCCGCCCTGGAAAGCAAAATAAAACACGGTATCTGCTGACACCTTTTCCTGGTTCTACTGGGCACAGGCTTGGAAGCGGATGACGCTTCAATGCAGGGTGTAGTGGTACTATTTTATGGGGCACTATTTTAAGAGAAATATATAAATTTCTCTTTATAGGAGAAATAATATCAAGACATCTAAAATTTTTAATTAATTCCAAACACTAAAATATTTATTATTTTGTTATTTTTTTCCCAACCTTTCATCCTAAATAACAATAACAATCCAAAGAGCTTACTAATTGTCACGTACTATCCCAAGCATTTTATCCTCCCAATAACCCTGTGAGGTAAGTACTGCAATAAGCCCATTTTACAGATGAGAAAACTGGGGCACAGAAAGATTAATTCACATGAACAGAGTCACACAACTTTTAAGAACATTCCTGTCGTTTGCATGTCCTTATAGGTGCCTCACTCTTCCCTTTCCATCCTCTCTAGTTCTCCTGACCAGTGGGCAGGCAAGCCCAGTTATGAGAGGCTCTTTTCCTTTTGGCGAGTTGCCTCCCTCTCTTTCCCTTCCTCGCTGTCTGCCCACCTGCCCTCTCCCTGTCCATATCTCAGCGCAGTAGAGGGCTGCTTGCTACCAGACTGGAAAACTTCTCCAGATGTTTCCAAATTTCCACTCCTCTGTCTCCTTTGCAGACATTGCTCCTGTAAGGCCTATTGGGAGAAGCAGCAATGAGCCGGCAGTGGCATTCCTTTGTCATCAGGAGACACTGGGAGGAAAGAAAGGGTTTTTCACAGCAGCCAGGTGAGGGGCAATGGGATTCTAGAACCTACAGAAACGGTGTACCCTATACCACTGCAGCTGCCAGCCGAATGGATGAAAAGTCACCCTGCAAGATCTTCCCTGTGTTTCAACAATGAAGTGGGCTCCCAGGAGGGTCGACATAGGCAGGGGGTGGGGGGGATGTGTTACCAGAGAGGTGACATCCGGTGCATGCTCCAACAAGTCCAGTGCCCCTTTTGGAGGGCAGGAAGTCAGCCACCCAGCACAGCATTAACTGGGGCCCAGACGATCACCTGCCCCTGCCCACCCCCACCGCTTCCTCCCCAGTAAAAAGGAAGTCAAGCAGATGAAGAAACGGGGAAGTCCGAGCTGAGCGTGCCCGGCGGTGGCATATATGGGTCTATAGAACAGTTGATTCTAATTCCCAGCGAGACAAAAGCCTTTCTGCCATGAAAATGATTAGCAAGGGGTTTCTGCAAACATTTCTTCAGGAAGCAGAAAAGGAGGAGTATTTTGCACACTGCTTTGCGTCTCTTAGAAATAATCACAACTAGGCCTCTTTCTAACCGGTGGCCCTCTTGCCTTTCACAAGCCACGTGCAGGCGCACGGCATGGTATTTGTAACTAATTTTCAGTAGCAAATGGGTCACCGGTACTCACAGAGCCAGGTGCCATCTTGAAAACAGCTCCTCTCTACCTGAATCTCCCGTGTTTCCAGATGCACTTCCTAGGCGTCCTAGTGCTGAAAACGCTCCCTTCAAAACATGGAGTTTGATTTTTGAATTGAATCTTAAGATATTAGAGATAATGGGATTGTAGTCTTTGGGATTCAGCACAGGCCTCCTTAGCAATCACTTTCATAATTTATGAAAATAAGGAACAGGAAGGTAAAGAACTTCCTCATTGTCAGCCAGTAAGTCAATAGCAGAGCTTGAACTTGACTTATTTGGCTAAGAAGGAGGCATTGTACTCTTATCTACTCCAGATAAATTACCCTACACCCAGCACGGTTATTTGACTTGAGTGCTCACAAAAATTACAGCGATGAAAAAACAGGGATATTCCAGTGCTGAAAGTGTTTTTAAAAATCCCGTAAGGGAGCTTTTCCTTCCACCCAAGTCAAGGTGAACGCCGCGAGGAAGACAAAGAGGGCCGGGTGGGGCGGATGCCCTCCACTGGTGGAAAGCTGAGTCACAGGAATC